>ML819918.1:19126-31248 GCA_009831015.1 Picea engelmannii | reverse complement strand
AGTTTTTGTTTAATTCTTGTTAATAGCTTAGTTGTTTTCTTTCTAACCTTTTACATCACAGCTGTCATGACTAGCAGAGCCCAACTAGGCATGTAAGCACTCACTTTTTGCTCACACATTGACGAAAAGAGTGCAAACAACAAGCATACTTGCGGGCTGGATGGCCAAAAAAATGCAATTCTATTGTTCCATTTTCTGCGAACAAAACTCAAAGTTCCACGATATACAAATTGACAGACAAAGCATACAACCAAGAACCAAGTAAACTCGTAGATCATACTCCTAGTCATTGTTTTCTGTGGCTGCCACCTTCGCACTTCTTTCCAACTATATATCTTGGTAGGAAATGGGATATCTGTTACAGATGTAAAAATATTAGCCCTTCTTCTTCGTCTTCTACACTTAGCCAAATATCCGTTTCTCTTTTCCCTGAACTTTATCTTTCTCGTCACTTATTCATTTTTTCAAAAATGTCAGGCTACGCAGGTAGGCAGACTTGCGGGTTCACATTTTCACTCATGCTCTTATATCGCGACACCAACCAACCACTTCCCCATTCCATACCCAGTCACTTCTCCGACCACAGATTCCCAGTAGGCGGGCTCTAGATTGGACTTCTATTATTCCATGACATGCGAACAATACCGTGACTTCCATGATATACAAATTTACAACCGGACTCAGATCATACCATCTTCCGTATTACAGTATACCTATCATGCCCTCTTCCATGGTACACATTTTGCACTGATTATTCCATGACCTCCAAACAACATTCAGAGTTCCGCGATATACAAATTGACACACAGACTCCAGGGCTGGTGGGCTCAAGATTGCGATTGTTTAGGGATGAAAAAGTGTTAAAATGAGCCACATACTACATTTGCGTCACAGAGGTTATATTTAAGGGCAAATCATGTCCTCTATAGTTCCATGTCCTACAAACAACACCCAGAGTTTCACACTATAAAATCTGACAAGCGAACTTGCGGGCTGAATGGCTAAAAAAATGCAATTCTATTGTTCTATTTCCTGTGAACAACACTCAGAGTTCCGCAATATACAAATTGACAGATGAAGCATACAAACAAGAACCAAGTAAACTCATGGATCGTATTCCTAGTCGCTGTTTTCTATGCCCGCCACCTTCACACTTCTTTCCAAGTATATATATTGGCAGGAAATGGGATATCTGTTACAGATGTGAATATATTAGCCCTTCTTTTCTGTCTTCTATACTTAGCCAAATATCCATTTCTCTTTTCCATGAACTTTATCTTTCTCGTCACTTATTCATTTTTTCTAAAAGTTCTGGCTGCGCGGGTAGGCAGACTTGCGGGTTCACATTTACACTCGTGCTCTTATATCATGACACCGACCAACCACTTCCCCATTCCATACCCAGTCACTTCTCTGACCGCGGATTCTCGGTAGGTGGGCTCTAGATTGGAATTCTATTGTTCCATGACCTGCGAAGAATATCGCGACTTCCATGATATACAAATTTACAACTGGAATAAGATCATATTGTCTTCCGTATTACAATATACCTATCATGCCCTCTTCCATGGTACACATTTTCAACTGATTATTCTGTGACCTCCAAACAACATTAGAAGTTCCGTGATATACAAATTGACACACGTACTCTAGGGATGGCGGGCTTAAGATTGCAATTGTTTACGGATGGAAAAGTGCTAAAATGAGCCACATATTATATTTGCGTCACAGAGGTTATATTAAAGGGAAAATCATGTCCTCTATAGTTCCGTATCTTACAAACAACACCCAGAGTTATGCAATATACAAATTGACAGGCGGACTTGTAGGCTGGCTGGCTAAAAAAATGCAATTCTATTGTTCTGTTTCCTACGAAAAACACTCGGAGTTCTGTGATATACAAATTGACAGACGAAGCATACAACCAAGAACCAAGTAAACTCATGGATCGTATTCCTAGTCGTTGTTTTCTGGACCCTCCACCTTCGCACTTCTTTCCAAGTATATATCTTGGCAAGAAATGGGATATCTGTTACAGATGTGAATTTATCAGCCCTTATTTTTCCTCTTCTATACTTAGCAAAATATCCGTTTCTCTTTTCCGTGAACTTTATCTTTCTCGTCACTTATTTATTTTTTTGAAAATGTCTGGCTACACGGGTAGGCGGACTTGCAGGTTCATGTTTGCACTCTTGCTCTTATATTACGACACCGACTGACCGCTTCTCCATTCCATACCCAGTCACTTCTCCGACTGCGGATTCCCGGTAGGCGGGATCTAGATTGGACTTCTATTGTTCCATGATCTGCGAACAATACTGTGAATTCTGTGATATACAAATTTACAACTGGACTCATATCATACCGTCTTCCGTACTACAGTCTACCTATCATGCCCTCTTCCTTGGTACACATTTTCCACTGAAAACTTCCGAGACATATAATTTAACCATCAGGTGCTCACGTCTTCTGTGGAACTATTGTCACCCCATTTTGAAGCCCGTCTGTCCAATTTCCATACTTCACCATTTCTTCGAATTTCTTTCACAGATTGTCGGTTTGGTGGGTTCAAGAAATATCCAGCTCCTAATCATTGTTTCCTATGCCCGCGCCCTTTTGCAATTAGCAATTAGCAATTATATATAAGATCTTATTTCTAGGTATGCAATTAGAAAGTGTTAATTCAACATAATGGAATGTCATTTGCGCGTTGTTGGGTTGGTCTGTTCATGAAATCTTCAATCCTCGATTCCGAAAATGAGTCCGACCGACTGTTTCCCTATTCCACTTTCCTGGGATTTCACAAACATACAAACTGGCCGTTGAACTGCCCCATCATGCTCTCTTCCATTTTACACATTTTGCAGTCAAAAATTCCGATACATAAAATTTGACCGTGGGACACTCGCCTCTCCTGAGTATCCCCCGTAACCCTATTTTGAATCCCGTCCGACTGCTTTTCATACCTTTCCATTCATTCGTTTCTCTCCCTCATCTCCCCAACCTTGGCACTTGTCTATAATAAAGAAATGTTTATATATATATAGTACATTTTGCACTGAAAACTTCCGAGACATACAATTTGACCATCGGGTCCTCACATCTCCCATGGAACTATTGTCACCCCATTTTGAAGCGCGCTTGTCCGCTTTCCATACCTTGCCATTTCTTCGAATTTCTTCCGCAGATCGTCAGGTTGTTGGGTTCAAGATATATCCAATTCCTAATCGTTGTTTCTTGTGCCCGTGCCCTTTTGCAATTAGCAATTAGCAATTATATATAAGAACTTATTTCTAGGTATGCAATTAGCAAGCGTTAATTTCAAACATCATGGAATGTCATTTGCGCGTCGTCGGGTTGGTCCATTCACAAAATCTTCAATCCTCAATTCTGAAAACAATTCCGATCGACCGTTTCCCTATTCCATACTTAGCCACTTTCCCGGGATTCCGCAAACATACAAACCGACTGCTGAACTGCCCCATCATGCTCTCTTCCGTTTTACACGTTTTGCAGTAAAAACTTACGATACATAAAATTTGACTGTAAGACAATCGCCTCTCCTGAGTATCCCCTGTAACCCTATTTCGAATCTTGTCTGACCACTTTTCATACCTTGCCATTCGTTCCTTTCTCTTCCTCGTCTCCCTGACCTTTGCACTTGTCTATAATAAATAAATGTTTATATATATATATATATATATATAGTACATTTTCCACTGAAAACTTCTGAGACATACAATTTGACCGTCGGGTCCTCACATCTCCTGTGGAACTATTGTCACCCCATTTTGAAGCTCGCCCATCTGCTTTCCATACTTCGCCATTTCTTCGAATTTCTTCCGCGGATCGTCAGGTTGGCGGGTTCAAGAAATATCCAATTCCTAATCGCTGTTTCCTGTGCATGTGCCCTTTTGCAATTAGAAATTACCATTTATATATAAGATCTTATTTCTAGGTATGCAATTAGCAAGCGTTAATGCTACTCCAAGATTTGAGGAAATCTCCCATTAATACACATAAAACCAAAATTTTCGGATGGTTATATTATCCCTTCCGAGTGTTAATTTAAAACATCATGGAATGTTAGTTACGCGTCTTCGAGTTGGTCCGTTCAAAAAATATTCAATCTTCGATTATGAAAATGAGTCCAACCGATCATTTCCTGTCCTCATACTTAACCACTTTCCCAAAATTCCGCAAATATACAAACTGGCCGCTGAACTGCCCCATCATGCTCTCTTTCGTTTTACACGTTTTGTAGTAAAAAATTCCGATACATAAAATTTCACTGTGGAACACTCGCCTCTCCCGAGTATCCCCCGTAACCCTATTTTGAATCCTGTCCGACCACTTTTTAGACCTTTCCATTCGTTCCTTGCTCTCCCCCATCTCTGCGACCTTCGCACTCGTCTATAATAAAAAAAAAATGTTTTAATGTATGTATGTATATATATATATATATATCTTGTTTCTAAATATGCAATTACTGACATTTAATTCTAACATCTCATTGTGCAGGAACCGTATATATTGTCATTGATGGGCGAAAGGCTCGAGGAGATCTTCTATTAATACACATTAAACCAAGATTTGTGGGGGGTTATATTATCCCTTCCGAGTGTTGATTTCAAAATCATAAAACGTCGTTCACACGTCGTCGGCTTGACACATTCATGAAACCTCCAATCCTTAATTACTCTTCGTCGTACCCACCACCTTCGCACTTCTAAATATGAAATAAGTAAGCTTTACTGCTAATAGTTCATCATGCACCAACCATACAGATTGTCATTAATCAGCGAAAGGCTCGAGGAGCTTTCCCATTCATAAGCATTTAACCAAGATTTTGTGGAGAGTTACATTATCGGCTCCAACTGTTCATTTCAACCATCGTCAAGAGCAATCCAACGTTCTCATAAACCTATGGAATCAACTCAACAACAGTTCTGTGGAGATATAGTGAACATATTTGGGCACGAGGACCATAACTTACAGTGGTCCAGGGCATATTCTTATTACTCAACCCCTGCCACCCAGAACTAAGTAATTTGGACCTCTGGGATTGCTCGTGCAGGCTGTGTCCCTGAAGTTTTTGATTGTAAGGAGCTGGTATCTTGGTGCGTCAATAAATTTATTTCAGACAAAATAATTATTCCACTACGGGACCACTCTTCTGTTTCTTTTTCACCTCAGGTCTTCCGCCAGATGTTAAGATTGCCAGAACCAACATTGACGTTCAGAGGAGAAGATTGAAAACAGTTCCTAGCAAAGCATAATAACAGGTTGGACCTCTTGCCCCATTTATTGGAAGATCCTATTGTAGTTCCTAAATATATCACAAGCTTGTAGGTTTGTTTATTTAGAAATCCATTTCGCGAAATTGCCTGGATGTTTACAAGAATAACGAGACAAGATTCCACATCAACTGTTTCCTGGATGGATCTTTATAGTTTTTATTTCACAGTCAAGGAACAAGCCATTTTTGATTGGGGCAAGTTAATTTCCCATGAAATATGTTCCCAATTGTCAAGCTTCGAAAAGGAAAAGAAATTTTATATGTCATCCTACTTAGTTTTTGCAATAGCACATTGCTGCCAGTTTCCAGAACTGTCTCTGTCCAAGAATGTCAACTGGGAATTCGACCTAGTAACGTTCTGGTACCAGGCCTTGTGGAAGCACAAGTATTCCCACTATTTTTATGAGGTTTTTAATGGATTCGTGTCTGTTTTCAAAGTTTTGTTGTTAGGAGAAGATGCTCCCCACATATCTAAATAGGAAACCAATTTTTTGGACAGGAAGGGGACACTTGAAAATTTGGATAATTACACTATGATAAGGATTTTTGGATCCAGGGAAAAACCTGCTCTCCTTCCATGTCACATTACAGACATAATTTTTGTTGTAGAATTAACACGACAATACAACTACTGGTTGCATCTATTCCAAGAGATGAGAAAAAAATAGTTCATTCCTCTGCCTTGGAAAGTTGGGGACTTCGTGTTGAAGAACGTCAACAAAATTGACGAATTCATAACGCATTCTAGGAACTTCAACTTGAGATATGCTGAAATCCTATCAGGGTTCGACCCCGATAATATTTTTCGACAACATTTACAAACACTTGGCTTCGGCGATTGTTTTTTCAAAAAACATTTATCCAAAAATAGAGAAACTGGCGAAAATGCTTCTGCTTCTGATGCCGATGACCTAGACACATTGCAAAGCAACACTAAATTGTATAGGCAACAGGGGAAAGGCCCCAGTGACAAGAGTGTTCAATCAACGAATAACACTCCAAAAATTACGATATCCCAGAGCATCGCTCCAACAAACCACCACAACAACAAAGCAACTCAGAGTTCTTCAAACAAAGGAGGATATAGCAACCCTCCTCACTCTAAAATTGATATTTCTCACAAGATTCCAGTAGATAAGAAGAGAAAAAAAAATGTGGGACAGGCGGAAGAGCCCGAAATTCAGAGTGAGAACATGGAACTTGAACCTGATCTGGATAGCGTGCTCTGCTACCTTGATCAGCTCGGAGATGCCATCCAACATAGTCGTCCAATGGACATATCCGATACCAAAATTTTTGACGAGATGAATCCTTCGTGTTCCAAAGCACTGTTTTTGATAGCTATTTCAAAAAATTGATCATTGAAAAAAAAATGTAAAAAATAAGAAAGGAAAATCTCGTTCAGAGGTTAGCCTTGTGAACATGCGGCCATCCCAAATATTTCAACTTCACATAGCGAGCGGAGATGCACTTCATGATTCAATTTGAGGCATTGAGGACAAGAATTCCAAACTGAAGGACCGGGTCAAGGAATTGGAAGAGGTTTTGATTCCTATGCCATTGCTTGCCAATCCTTTGGCAATAGCCGTGCCTGCCACCCCTGCAACCAACTGAAAAGGATGCTCCAGCCTCCTCACATCCTATAGAGGATATGCAGAGAATAGTATCAAGAAAAGAATGGAACTGGTTATTGAGGCGTGGAAAACATCACAAACCATCACTTCCCTTGGAACTAGGGCACATATTTTGCTCGAACATTTGCAGGTGGAGTTAAAAGATAAATAAGATTTCTATTTAAACACAATCCTTCCTTTTGGCACCATTGTCAAGAACATGACATAAACAAAAAGAAGACAACAAGATCTTCCATCTGAAAATCGGATTGGTCAATTAAATGCATGCTGGAAAGAAAAAGTGAAGAACTTGCATCTCATTGTTCAGTCACGTGAACAAGCCATATCAAAGAAAGAAAAATTATTCACAAGGCTGTCAAGAATAAACTTAGCCGGAAGGACCAATAACTTCCAAGACCCCAACTTAATCGTCAACTCCTTGCCCTTAACTAGGAAAGACTTCGATAAATAGGTTGATATGTTTAAGGCGTTGTCTTTGGAAAAGGTTTACGACATCCTTGAATATGATCAAGATCACGTCGACGACTGGCTAGTTGACTATTCAGTACATAATGAGGAAATTGATCAGGTTTTCGTAATCTTTCTATTGACTTCGGGGAATTAGAAAATGAACTTTTCAACATAAAAATCCGGAATGAGATCAACGTCGCCCCAATGAGAAGCTACATTGAAGAATGGATCGAAAGGGAATTGAAGCAGGCCACCAACGAAAGGCAACAGGTAGTTTCCACGATTCCATCAGCTGTCGACGACATCAATGAAATGATAGTCACAAGCAAATAGAAAAAGGGCTCATATGTACCATCACTATAAGTCTACTGATCGATCCTGCTTTGTTTATCAATCTAGTTATTCCACTTTTTTAAATAGAAATGTCTAGCCAAACACTGATACCTTTCAATTTATTTTTTTTGCAGGTATTGCACTCTACTGTCGCCCACTTCTTCTTTCTACAGTCCTATTTCTTGTACATATTTCTCTTATGGTCAGCGGGAGCCCCAATCCCAGTCTATATGACAAACACATTAAAATTTCCAGTAATATGTAACAGACTTTTATTTTTTGATATATTTCAAATAAAACTGTTTTTTTATGTCCTTTTAAATTTATGTCCTCATACATTTTTATCTTTCACCAATCTATATGACAAATGCATTTAAATTTCAAGGAACTTGTAACTGATTTAATATATTTCAAACTAAACTGCTTTTTTATCTCCTTTCATATTTGTGTTGTCATAAAAAAATTTCTTCCACTATGCAAAAATTGTATTTTGTTATATACTTTCAAAAAATAAATGGGGCTCTATAGGCCATGTGTCATTTACTACATGGATACCACCTGTGCTTCATGTTGCTTGCCACATCTTCACTGCAGTTTCCATCTGCCTATGCTACTTTTTCCTATCCCAATTCAACTGACAGGGACGACGCTACCACAAAACCTTGTTTAGTTTAGTTAGTTTACATTCTTGTTGGGACAATTTCTAATTGCATTACTTGATAACATAGATTCTGGTTACATTACTTGATCGTAAAGTTTTGAAAGTTCTTTTCTTTGAATGAGTATAGATTTTATTTCTCTAAATGTCTAGTCAATTAGTGAATGCACATACAGTAATTAAGTTTGTCATTTCCCTCATCTCCTTATTGACTGGAATAACGATATAAAGAATTCTATGAATTCAAGCAACTACATGAAGAGATGGTAAAAATAATCATTTTTTTGACATATACTTGGATAAAAATTTGTCCATTTATTTCATAGGTGGGTTGCATCACAAATTTAGGCATTTAGGGATATTTGACATTAATTTTCAATGGATTAAATATTTTTAGTTTGTGTTGATGCCTAAAACGGTCTTCATGCAAAAACACTGAAAACACCCTTGTAGAGATCTCGAGGGGAAAAAGAAGGGATATAAGCCTAGGTTGGATTAAATCCCTAAGCCTAATAACTAAACAATTAGATTTATTAGTAAGGTAAGTTAGTGGAGAATTTCCTATTATGGTTACTAGACCTCCTTACTTGTGCGCATAATCATTTTAAAGATGTGCCTTGTGTCAAAGGGTTATTTCAACCTTTAATTGATGAGAAAGTTTATGCTCAAAACATAAATGAATACAATTGTAATAAAAAGTACATGAAGGGGTGAATGACATGTTACTCAAAACATAAATGAATACAATTGTAATAAAAAGAACATGAAGGAGTGAATGACATGTTACAACTATACAAAAGACCCACTCAAGTTGGAAAAAATTGCAACAACAACTAGAGTATGTAAAGAACATATTATATATGGCTGAAATGATAAAAAAATAACATCTAACTACTATGTACAACAATATACAAAAGCTGGCATAAATGCACAAAAAACAACATCTAACTACTATGCACAACAATATACAAAAGTTGGCATAAGTAAATGTTACGAGGAAAATCTCTATGGTAAGAGGTAAACCACAACAGATGGAACGACACCCAAAAATCAACTCTAAACTCAAGTATGCTAGATAAATAGAGATGCTAACAAGAGAAGGATAGAAGCCTACCTCGTCCGGACATTCGAAGAAGACCAAGGTTGAGCTCACAACTGAAAGCTTTGTTGGCAAATGTTTGTATGCTTGTCATTGATGGCAAGTACAACAGTGAAGGTGGCAGGATAAGAAGGATAAAATCCCTTGGGGATTCGAAAGTGAAAGCTCAGGAGGAACAACGTCGAGGAGAACACGCGCAACAAAGCTCAAGATAAAGGAGTTTGCAGAGGAGAAGGAAGACAAAGATCGACAGCCGTTGGATCTCATTCAGAAATCCCATCAGCCGTTAGATCGGACAGGAGCTGCACGAGGTTTACCATCGGGAAAAGCCAAGGCGAAATCCCGAAAGGAGGGATGACACATCGGGGTTTCACATATCGGGAATACTGTGCGCCAATGCATTGCGGAATTGAAAAGCTCAAAACCCCGATGAGTTGTAAGACTATGGTCACGGGGAGAACGGTCATATGGGCCAGGAGCCTAGCCAGGAGAGCTAGTGCGTAAAGAGCGCGTCAGGATTCAAGGAATCGCGAATCCCGAGGACATACATGTTTCGACATGAGAAAGTCCGAAACCCCGATGAGGAGGTTTGGCTGCGGTCATATAGGAGAAGGTCACGTGGACCACGAGCTTAACTGAAGGGCTCATTGAAGTTAGAGGCGTCAGATCCAAGTGCAGGGTCCGACCACCATTGGATTGAGGAAAACCTGCACGATATTTAAAAGTGCAAGGAGTAGAGGGCTCACAAAAATTCGATGTAATCTGAGCCGTCAAAACAAGATCACATCTGAACCATTGATCGGAGTTTCGAGGATCGCGTTTTGGAAATGTCAAAGAAACAATGCAATAGGAATCCCGATTTCTCGATATGCAAAATCCCGGCGTAATCTGAGCCGTCAGATCAAGATGTGATCTAAACCGTCGATCCGACTCACGTCAGCAGACCACGTCAGCTAGGAACACGTGGAACAACTAGGTAATGACAAGTGTCAGACTGATTCAACATTTCAGGCACATGTAAGTCACGAATCAGAGTGACACGTGGCATTATTCAACACGTGTCAATCCACGTATGACATTAGCAGATGGACACCTTGTTGGAGTTTCGAGGATCGAGAGTTGGACATGTCAAAGATTATTGACATCAAGAATCCCGATATCGCAATATGTGGAATCACGATGCAATCTGAGCCATCAGATCAAGCTTTGATCTGGACCGTTGATTCCAGTCAATGGAGAGGCATCGGGGATCGAGAGTTGGACATGTCAAAATTTATTGACATCAGGAATCCAGATATCACGATAGGTGAAATCGTGATGTAATCTGAACTGTCAGATCAAGTGTTGATCGAAGGGCTACTGATGCATGACACAATGAAACTTCCAGAAACCATTGATGGCGTCTGCTAGAGAATTCGAAGAGACCCCTGTGTGATCGCTAGAGGAGATGAAGAGTCTCCAAGCTTCGTCCAAGTGAAGGAAGACTATTCTTAGAAGGGATTGACAAATGGATGAGCGTGGAAGCTGGTAACTAAAACAGAGAAGGTGAGCTCAACTGTCACAAAGAAGATGAAGAGTCTCAACTGCCAGAGAAGATGAAGAGTCACGATGATGATCAGATAGAACACTCGAGAGGTGGAGGATAACGGCACGGAGTCAACATGCAGAGGCATTGCGAACAATGCATGCACAAGGTGCACAGAAGCTATAAATACACAGTACAGAGAAGAGAAGGGGGTCGTTGCTGTTGCTGTTGGAGGTTGCTGTGATTGCTTCATGTGTGAAGAAGGAGGAGAGTGCAACAACTGAAGAGAACATAAGAGGAACTGTGCATTGAATGGACATGGCGCACAGAGCATAAAAGGTAGAAGAATAGACAACACAAGTGATGTGTGCAGAAAGGCAATGAGGCAGACAGAGCAACGAAATGCAGCAGAACAAAGATGAGTCTGGTAAGCCATTGTTGAACATCATATCACTGTAATAAGTTTCAGTAGCAAATATCTATATTTCAGGGTGGTTGGGAGGAGCTAGGGAGGACTTGTGTCCTCAAAGGTTCAAGTGGGTGCTTGAACACAGGGAGTTGGTGCTTCCTTCTAGTTGGTGCTAGAGAAACCAGGGAGTTGGTGCTTCCCTCTAGTGGGTGCTAGAGAAAACAGAGAGTTGGTGCTCTCAGCAAGTTTCAGCTTGCAAAACTGAGGTTGTAGCCTCATTATGAGTTGGTGCTCATATGTATGATACTGTAAAGAATGTAACCATTACTTATCATATAAAGAAAAAGAGGTTTTTACCCTGCATGGGTTTCCTCGGGAAATATCTGTCTCTATGTTTCTCATATATGTGAATGATGCTGAAAGTGCCATTGTTTATTTCCCTGCATTATTGTGATCATCATTCAGTGTCTCTACAAAGAGTTTAAAAAGAACCATAATTGTTTAAGCACGACAACAACTGATTCACCCCCCCCTCTCAGTTGTCTAACAATTGGTATCAGAGCCGTCCCCTCTTATCTAAGGGTAGATCCTAGAGCTTAAACATGTCAAGCCATGAAGGAAATTCAACCAATAAGGCCCCTCTGTTCAATGGAACAAACTTTGCCTTCTGGAAAGTTAGAATGAGAACCTACATAATGGCTTTAGGTGCAGATGT
>ML819918.1:0-14309 GCA_009831015.1 Picea engelmannii | reverse complement strand
GAATGGTAGGAAGATATCAGGCTGCACCTAAACAGAGTCATTTGCAAGCTGTCAAAAGGATATTCATGTACTTAAAATAAACAATGACTTATGGTCTGTGGTATCCCAGAAATCAAAGTCTTCAGTTGACTGCTTATTCAGATACAGATTGGGCAAATTGTGTTTATGAGAGAAAAAGCACCAGTGGAGGAGCATTCTTCTTGGGTAACTCCTTAGTATCCTAGCTCAGTAAAAAGCAAGGTTCCATTTCTTTATCAACCACAGAGGCAGAGTACATTGCTGCTGCTACCTATTGCACACAGGTATTATGGATGATTCAGACACTTGCTGACCTAGAGGTAAAATATACTGCACTGATCCCAATTCATTGTGATAACACAAGTTCCATCAGTGTGTCTAAAAATCCTGTCCTCCACTCCAAGACAAAACATATTCCCATAAAATATCATTTTCTGAGAGAGAAGGTCACCAATTAGATTGTTCAGGTCCATTACACTCCCACTACAGAACAAATTGCAGACATCTTTACTAAGCCCCTAGCCAAGACACCGTTTGAATATCTCAGACAGAAGCTGGGTGTCATTTCGTTTCACACCTAAAAGAGTCCATCTTGTTAGGGGGAGATGTGTATTGTTTCATTATCTAATGCCTCCTAAATTTACTGCAATAGCTCAGGGGGAGCATGTCTCTTCTTTGACATTGATGTCAAAGGGGGAGAAAAGAATTCAGGTGCCTTAGTTGCCATCAATGCAAAAGGGGGAGATTGTTGGCAAATGTTTGTATGCTTGTCATTGATGGCAAGTACAACAGTGAAGATGGCATGATAAGAAGGATAAAATACCTTGGGGATTCGAAAGTGAAAGATCAGGAGGAACAACGTCGAGGAGAATGCACACAACAAAGCTCAAGATACAGGAGTTCGCAGAGGAGAAGGAAGACAAAGATCGACAGCCGTTGGATCTCATTCAAAAATCCCATCAGCCGTCAAATCGGACAGGAGCTACACGAGGTTTACCATCGGGAAAATCCAAGGTGAAATCCTGAAAGGAGGGATGACACATCGGGGTTTCACATATCGGGAATCTCGTGCGCCAATGCATTGCGGCATTGAAAAGATCAAAACCCTGACGAGTGGTAAGACTGCGGTCACGGGGAGAACGGTCATATGGGTCAGGAGCCTAGCCGGGAGAGCTAGTGCGTAAAGAGTGCGTTGGGATTCGAGGAATCGCGAATCCTGAGGACATACATGTTTCGACATGGGAAAGTCCAAAACCCCGATGAGGAGGTTTGGTTGCGGTCATATAGGAGAAGGTCACGTGGACCACAAGATTAACCGAAGGGATCATTGAAGTTAGAGGTGTCAGATCCAAGCACAGGGTCCGACCACCGTTGGATTGAGGAAAACCTGCACGATCTTTAAAAGTGCAAGGAGTAGAGGGCTCACAAAAATTTGATGTAATCTGAGCCGTCAAAACAAGATCACATCTGAACCATTGATCGGAGTTTCGAGGATCGCGTTTTGGAAATGTCAAAGAAACAATGCAATAGGAATCTCGATTTCTCGATATGCAAAATCCCGGCGTAATCTGAGCCGTCAGATCAAGATGTGATCTAAACCGTCGATTCGACTCACGTCAGCGGACCACGTCAGCTAGGAACACGTGGCACAACCAGGTAATGACAAGTGTCAGACTGATTCAACATTTCAGGCACATGTAAGTCATGAATCAGAGTGACACGTGGCAGTATTCAACACGTGTCAATCCACGTATGACGTCAGCAGATGGACACCTTGTCGGAGTTTCGGGGATCGAGAGTTGGACATGTCAAAGATTATTGACATCAGGAATCTCGATATCGCGATATGTGGAATCATGATGCAATCTGAGCCGTCATATCAAGATTTGATCTGGACTGTTGATTCCAGTCAATGGAGAGGCATCAGGGATCGAGATTTGGACATGTCAAAAGTTATTGACATCAGGAATCCCGATATCACGATCGGTGAAATCGGGATGTAATCTGAACCGTCAGATCAAGTGTTGATCAAAGGGCTACTGATGCACGACACAATGAAACTGCCAGAAACCATTGATGGCGTCTGCTAGAGAAATCGAAGAGACCCCTGTGTGATCGCTAGAGGAGATGAAGAGTCTCCAAACTTCGTCCAAGTGAAGGAAGACTATTCTTAGAAGGGATTGACAGATGGATGAGCGTGGAAGCCGGTAACTAAAACAGAGAAGGTGAGCTCAACTGTCACAAAGAAGACGAAGAGTCTCAACTGCCAGAGAAGATGAAGAGTCACGATGATGATCAGATAGAACACTCGAGAGGTGGAGGATAACGGCGCAGATTCAACATGTAGAGGCATTGCGAACAATGCATGCACAAGGTGCACATAAGCTATAAATACACAGTACAGAGAAGAGAAGGGGGTCGTTGCTGTTGCTGTTGGAGGTTGCTGTGATTGCTTCATGTG
This sequence comes from Picea engelmannii, assembly GCA_009831015.1. Classification (NCBI taxonomy): domain Eukaryota; kingdom Viridiplantae; phylum Streptophyta; class Pinopsida; order Pinales; family Pinaceae; genus Picea; species Picea engelmannii. Next base: position 11,830 of record ML819918.1, on the reverse strand, counting down.
TGAAGAAGGAGGAGAGTGCAGCAGCTGAAGAGCATAGAAGAGGAACTGTGCAGTGAAAGGACATGGCGTACAAAGCATAAAAGGCAGAAGAATAGACAACGCAAGTGATGTGTGCAGAAAGGCAATGAGACAGACAAAGCAACGAAATGCAGCAGAACAGAGATGAGTCTGGTAAGCCATTGTTTAACATCATATCACTGTAATAAGTTTCAGTAGAAATATCTATATTTCAGGGTGGTTGGGAGGAGCTAGGGAGGACTTGTGTCCTCAAAGGTTCAAGTGGGTGCTTGAACACAGGGAGTTGGTGCTTCCTTCTAGTTGGTGCTAGAGAAACCAGGGAGTTGGTGCTTCCCTCTAGTGGGTGCTAGAGAAAACAGAGAGTTAGGGCTCTCAGCAAGTTGCAGTTTGCAAAACTGAGGTTGTAGCCTCATTATGAGTTGGTGCTCATATGTATGATACTGTAAATAATGTAACCATTACTTATCATATAAAGAAAAAGAGGTTTTTACCCTACATGGGTTTCCTCGAGAAATATCTGTCTCTGTGTTTCTCATATATGTGAATGATGATGAAAGTGCCATTGTTTATTTCCCATCATTATTGTGATCATCATTCAGTGTCTCTACAAAGAGTTTAAAAAGAACCATAATTGTTTAAGCACGGTAACAACTGATTCACCCCCCCCTCTCAGTTGTCTAACAAGCTTAATGCCCGCAACTTGTCCTCAACAATCAATATGTACAAGCATATAGAAATTATATAGAATGTTAGCATATAAACAAGAATAATCCATTAACATGTATAACAAATACGCCCATGGAAAGTAATACAAATATTAGCGACATATAATTGGACGATAAAAGAGTATGTCTATTAATGTAATCACAAAAGTACATAGGTGACAAACTTTTGTAATGACACATATCGGAACTGAGAAACCAAGTCCCTCCAATTGTGCCTTCACCACTTCAATCCTCCACAATGGAAAGCTCACAAGTAGTAGGCATAATTGAGTTTCTCCTTCTCAAGATAGGAAGATCTTGGGGGCTGAACATAAGGAGTTCAAAATTTCAAGGACAAAGGGATGTAGACTCAATATGAAGTGAAATTTCTCCAGAGTGTCTTTGCTCTGAATGATGTGTGTTTCAAGGCTTGTATATGGCTCAATTTGTAACCTACAAATGGAATTGAAGGGTCAAGTCAGAGCGTTTCCAATATATGGAAGGTCAAGGATCATGGATCTCGTGACATGGCATGGAAACCCAACATATTTTTAATTTTTTAGCACAAAACCCGATGTACGTGGGTTGTAATGGAGCAACCTATGTATACATGAGCTATCTAACTGTGGCCCGTTTATATGTGCAAAATTTTGAATTTTTAACTCTGGAATGCACAAAAAGGGGAAACTTGAGTTTGCAAATGGAAATGGAAGGCCATCAAAGAAAGATGCATGGAGTGTGGCAAAAATTGTTATAACATATGCCCTCTAATGTGTGAGGTCAAAGGAGAAAACGTGATGGTCAAAATACATTATAATTCCCAGAAGTGGAGTAATTTGGACCCAGCTGGAAAAATTAGTTACTCATGAGAATATTACAATTCATATTGACTCTCTACACATGGCTGCCAATCTCGATTACATTACATATCCATGTGGATATATAACAAATAGTTTTTCATGGACATGAATAGGCAATACAAAGTAGGAATATGCCATATGATTTCATAGTCATGAACAAGACACAATGGAGTCTAGTCTCAAAATCAACTAAAGATATCTATATACAAGAGAGTACAATATGATATTCCATGATCACTGAAGTCATATAGGTACTGGTTCGAAGAAACACAACAACAAACATGTGATCCTGCTACTGTGACTTGGAGGTCTTCTACACTATCCACTAAAGGTGAAAGTCTACATCATGTGAATAAAGGAGTTGAATTTGAACACAATGAGACTTCGTTTGATTATCAATCATTGAGGTATACTGTTAACAAACGTGAGACAACCCACCGATAATGAAATTAGGTGTCAAGGCACTAAGTACATTCCACAAGTGTGAATAAGGGTGTTGAGGTCGAACGCTTGAAGAATCCATCGATCAGGATACATTAATGTATTCCAAACTATCAATGGCGGGAGAACCTGCCATTGATGACTGGAAGCCTCCAGGTACTCATTATGACTCTAGATCTCGATTCCATAATAGATGAGTTGAAGTCAATGGAGGGAGACCCACCAAAAGGAGATAATTAAGGCATATCTCATCATCCAGCGTGAGGTACAAAACAATAGATTGATGATTAGGAAGAGCTCAGATGAATAAGATGTTCACGAAGTAACGACCATGTGCGTCTCTTGCATGCACCATATGTAATTAGTACACAAAAGAGATCATCTGAGTAGCGGCCAATAATGAAAATTGTCGACAAAGGAGAGGAAACCACCTATAGGGTCTAATGGAATCCAAGACACTACACGAATCCCAATCTGTGAATAGATTTCTTATCGTCGAACACAAGGGAAACCCCCCAGTCAGCTACCAATGAAGAGATGTCATCTATTGGGTTCAAGGTCACCCACCAATGATGAAAGTAGGCCTAGGGTGCAAGGTAGGACAATAGTTTCATGTGATTTTGAGGTTCACTTTGTAAGGGGATGGATGACATGAAAAGTCAATAGTTCTGAGGAATGGTCGACACAGGCTTAGACTTCCTTTGAACAAGAGCATGAGACATATGGATAACTCAGGCAACATAGACTTAACACTGATCATTGATAAAATTTTGTGACGCAAGAGGCATCAACAAAATCTCCATAGGGACTGGAAGAGTAAACAGTCGGAGGAGTAGAATCTAAATAATGAGTTCAGTTTCCTAAGGCCATGCTAAACCCAAACCTTGGATGAAATGGACTCAAGAATTTGTGCCTTTTTCAAAGGTGACACGATTGTTGCCGATAAGAGATAATATTCTTTTCCTGCCCGTCTTTTTTTGTTTTTTCATAGTCAAAGAAATGCTATTATACATGAGAGGAAATGAGTGTCACAAGTAAGCAATTAGTTCCAAGAAGTGGACCATACCTATGTTCAATGCAGGGAAATGCATGCGGGACATGGACACTTGGGGGGAATGTTTCCTCTAAGGGTAAAGGGTTTGTCAGTTTGCAAAGGATATATATAAGGCACTATTTGGATAATGTTGAGAATTGATGGGGCAAGAGGCTTGTAACAAGAAATCGAGAGCTAACATTAGGCTCAACAATGCAAGTAGGGTAATGGGATGCAATTACAACTTAACTTAAAAGTATCCTTTTTTGTAGATTTAGTCCCCTAGGCCCGAAAAAGCATAAAAGAATACCCAGGAGAACCCTTCTAGCCAATGGTGACCAGATTATTCATTTTTCGTAAGTAGTATATTTGGTCCGGAAAAGGGTTAAAATTATACCAAAATAGACGTCCTTTCAAGTCCATTTAATGAGTTTGAAAGCAACAAGTTCACTCGACAATCTTTTCATTTTTTCGAGAGTCGGAAAAGAGCTTAACCAAGATTCAATGGGAGCCCCATAAGTAGTGGTTAGAATGATATTGAGTAATATCAATGAGGTTCAAACACAACGTCATATTGGGACTATAAGGGACTCCCAAAACTATGGAGTAACTTTTGCATGGGCACCAAATGACAAAAATGTTCTAACTAGGGTACCCATGTTTGGTAAGTCTCTACCATTTAATAATGACACTTCTAGAAGAAACAAAAAGGTTTTTTGTTGCTATAAAATCGGTTCGTACCTAGGGCATATGAATCATGGTCATAATATGATGCAAAAGTGAATTTTGGGGTGAAAACCTACCCTATATGCCAGTGATGGTAAATACCTGTCGGAGGCACAAATGGGATGAAGAATGCCGGAAATCCTATGAGACCCTGGACAAAACCACTTCAAACCAGGTCTTATACTGTTCAATTAGTTCATATGGTTTCAAAAAATATGAAAGAATGGGTAAAAACTATAGAAAGTGGATGAAAATTTTCTACAAATAGTAAAAAACAAGAAATTTACCATATTAATTGAGTTTTTCACCCACATAGTGCTTTTTAGGAAATTTTACCCACGATCTTCATCGATGATTCTAGGAGCTACGATCGACGAAATTGGAAACCGTTTGGACCAAGTAAGTGCCCATCCTATCCTCTTCCATTTCAATGTTTATTTTTAAGATTTAGTGGTCAATTTTTTATAATCAAAGGCCGTAATTTAAAAACTAGGGTGTACACTGGGTGTAGTTCATCGGGTCACATACATGACCTCATGAATGCAGGAAAGACGAAGCCTACCTGCGTATATGAAGTTCTATACATGATTGTCATAAGGGTAGACCATGCACAACTCTGTGAGAAAGTGTTTTTACAAAATTGACTCAAAATTCGGTGTTTCCTTTGCAGGATGGTGATTTAATGGAGGGAAAGGGAGCACAAGGAGGTTGATGTTGTAGTAGAAAGGGATGTGAGGGCCCAAAAATCTCTGAAAAATATGTGGGATCTATAAATTTTGGGCCATAAAAGGAATGAGGGCCCAAGTGATGTTGCTCCATATATTGATATACTATTGGGATCCAGAGACCGAGGCATTCAATATCGATGGGCAACCATTGAGAATTGAAGTGGATGATATCTACTTCATTACATGGTTGTCTCTACGAGGCGAGGTGGTGAATATCAAATCCCGAGAGGCTGGAGCTGGGAGGACTATGGAGGAGTACATTTCCACCTATTGTATTGAAGGCACATAGAAAGTGGGGAGCCAACTCCCTATTAAGGTGATTGATAACCTGAGTCTGAAAATCGTTGTCCTAGTACTCACATGGATATCAGGATCAACCTCATTGCATCAAGCGTCAAGGTCACTCATGTTCTATGTTGTGGAGTGTTTGAGACCCACGATTTATGATTGGTGCACCTCACTACTTGCCAACATGAAGAGCCAGTTGACTGATTTCAAACTCGGTAGGATGAGGAACTTCGGGTTGAAATCCATACTGTGTAGTTCTTTATTCGAGAGACTTCTAGCTATGATCCCTAGAGTAGATATTAGTCCACATGATCTACGCAATCCATCTATGTCACGGTGGACTGAGGTGATGTGAAGGCTAGGAGGTATTAGGGTGCCAACCCCCTATAATGATGAGTTCTTCCAAATTTGGTGGCGATGAAAAATCATCATGATTGATGACTACCCTTATGAGGGGATATAAGACTGAGGGGACCGAGACATTCCATTTCCACTGGGATCTGCCTCTGGAGAGATCAGTGGGAATTGATTTTTATATATTTCATTTTTTTGTGTTTTTCAATTTGATAATGGCAAACAAAAACACAAATACTTTTGTATGGTATCATGTATTAATGGTTATTTTTTTTTTCGCAAATGTAGTTCCACGATGACCATATGGATATCCATGAGATCGACGCAGGGGCTGAGGAGATGAGATAGTAGGTGAGGATGCAAGATGATTTCTCCAGAATGTGCAGGGAAACCTGTCTCATATGATGCACATGGTTCTTATGGTTCAGGTGGAGGATCTTCTAGAGGCGATGCAAAGGCAAGTGGTGGGTGTACCTCATGTATGGGTGAGGCTCTTCCAGCATCTTGCGAACGCCATAGTGTGTTATCATAACACACACCCACCACCTCAGGATTAAATTCCATGGTTGTGTGATGTACCGACTGTATATGTATTTTAGGGATACAAGCCCCATTTTGTACTATGACACCATATTTTTGTATTAAAAGGATGAAATATAAAAAATATTTTGGTCTTCAGCTTTACTTTTATATATTACAATGGATGAATGTATGAATGTGAATTTTCTTTACTTAGTTATGTGACAAATGCTAATCTAAAATGTAATTAACATATGCATTAGATACTTGATTAAACCTTCTAGGTATATGATTGTAAGCAATAAAATCAAAATATCATTCCAAAATTCATACCTGAAGGAAATGTCAGAGTAGTGTAGGATATTTGATCTGGTAACTGTCACTCAATTGACATACAACTAACTAGGGATTTGGGTGAACTTATAAATATCGAACACCATGTGAAATGGCACCGCGCAATAGCTCTATAACGATGCTATACTCATCCACATTATTCGTTGATGGCTCCAGACAAAAGCCACATGAAGACACTAGTTGTCCCTCGGGTGAATAGATAACCCAAGCGACGAAAGCCATGTTACGAGTATGATGATTGGAACTGTATGTGAATCCTAAGAACACTGAAGATTCTGTTGACATTTTCCAACTAAGGGAAAACTCAATAAGCAAGCCTATGACACAAAAGAACAAAGATGAAATATGTACAGTAACATACACTAGTATACAAGTGCCACACTTGAGCTCTAAGGCTCAAGCGTAATACTGTTTAAGGTAGAGCCCATTTATGGGCTCATCCAATACATTCCCTTCATAATTTTCTAACTCATAGGCTTATTTTTCAAGGACACGCCTCACGATGTAAGGACTGTGCCACATAGGATTGAATTTTCCCGCCCCCAATGGTTCTTTAGCTTGGTCATAGAGAAGAACCAAGTCACCCTCAACATACATCCGTGGATGGACAAACTTATCATATTGGAACTTAACACATTGTTTATTTTCCTCAATGGCCACTGTGTCATCTCGACGTTGCTCTAGGTGTACGAGTCATTCTTTGAGATCAGTCATGTTAGGTAGGAGATCAACGACCAACCTAAGAGAAGGGATTTCAAATTCAATAGGAAGGATCGACTCCACTCCGTGTTAACTGAAATGGTGAGAAACCGATGGAAGTATTTACTATGGTTCAGTATGCCCATAGTGCAGGGTAAAGCATGACATGCTGGTTAGATTTACTCTACTTGGCAGTTTTTTGCCAATTCGTCTTTAGAGATTTATTCATGACCTCTACTTGTCCATTTTCCTGGGGATAGTAGGGTGATGAATGATCATGTTTAAACCCCAGTCTAGATGCTAACTCTGTCATAATTTCATTCTGAAAGTGAATTCCATGATCAGTGACAATATCCTTTGGGATTCCGAACCGAGCTATAATATGATTGAATACGAAAAATGTTGCAGTCTCACCATCGAATTTAATGGTAGGCATGGACTCAACCCATTTAGTAAAATAATTCATGGCCACAATAATGTGATGATGCCCCCCATTCGAGGTTGGGTTGCAGTCCATGAAATCCACCTTCCACTTAGTGAATGGATCGATGGTAATGACTGGGTGCAGAGGATTAGGGTGCGATCACATCTTATGAGTGAACACCTGGCAAGGGTGACACTTCTTGACTGCTTCAACGCAATATTTAAAAATTGATGGCCAAAAATAACCAACTCACGATATCTTTTGGGTTGTCGCAAGCCTAGATAAGTGACCACCACATGCCCCATTGTGGTATTCATTGAGAATAGCTTCAACCTCCTCATGATTCAAACAACGATGAAAAATAACATCCACCCCTCAACGATACAACGTGTCACCGATAATGAAGTATTTTTTGGCCTGATGGTGTATACGTCGTTGGTCATCTCTCGAAATATGTTGGGGAAGCTTCAAAGTTTGAAGGTAGATTATAATATTTCCATACTAGGGGTCCAAAGATGAGATAAAGAATATATGTTCATCAATGAACGAATCATCATGAAAAATATCCTCATCCTGTTTAGGGAAGTCTAACATAAGTTCTGCAAGAACCAACGACTTACTGGATTTCGTGGAGGAAAAATCAAGATCAAATTCCTGTAGAATCACAAACCATTTATTGTATTTACCCACTATAATACGCCCTGTAAGGACGTATTGAAATGGATTGATATCAACAATCACAATAGTCTTGTAGAGTAAGATACAACGACACAACCTTTGAACCGAATGCACGATTGCTAAGGCTAACTTCTCTACATGAGAACACTGAAGTTTAGGACCAATTTGATTTCAGATAAGGTAATAGATAACGTGCTCATGGAGATTTTCATCTTCCTGAACCATAACCATACCATTTGTCCCTTCAGACGCGGAAATATAAATCAAGAAATATCTATTGTAGTCTGGGGGCTTCAACAGAGGTGCCAATACCAAGAATTTCTTAAGAGAATTAAAGGACTCATGGGCTCACTCATCCCATATGAATGGAGTGTCCTTTTTCAAGAGAGGCATGAAACCCTTAGTTATACTGGCATATTTAGCTACTAAATGACACAGGAAGTTAGCCTTCCTCTGTAAATCCTGAAGTTGTTGAATATTGCATGAGGGAGGCAATCGAAGTATTGCCTCAACCTTCATAGGATCCACCATGATCCCATGCTCAGAAACTATGAATCACAAAAGGAGACCAGACTTGACGCAAAAGAAACATTTGTGAGGGTTCAACCGAATGCATAATGTCATCATCTTTCAAATAGTAGTTGAAGGTGAGTCAAATGATCAACCCTATTTTGAGATGAGCATCAAGATCATCTAGATAGGATTTGACAATATGCTTAAGATCGTGAAACACGAAGGTCATGGAACGTTGAAAGGTTTCTCCAACATTTTTAAGATTGAAAGGAATTTTCCAATATGAAAAGGTACCCCAAGGAAAAATAAACACTATCTTGTGTTGATCCTCGGGTTTAATTTGAATTTGATTATAATTTGAAAATTCATCCATAAAATAAAAGACTTCGCTTCCCGCACACTCATCAATAATATAATGAATAAAAGGAGTGGCGACATTATCTTTAGGACAATATTTATTTAGGTTCCTAAAATCCATACATAGATGGACAATTCCTTGCTTCTTATCTATGGGAATAGGGTTGGATACCTATTCGGTCAAGGGAACCAGGTAGATGAAGCCATCATTGAGCAAATTCTCTACCTATTCCTTAATAGCGAGGGAATTCCTAGGATTTACAACTCTAAGTCATTTCTGAACATGTTTAGCATTCAGATAAGTTTTAATTTCATGTTTGAAAATACTAGGGTCGATCCTTGGATTCTCTTCATATGAACAAGAAAATATATCTCAAAATTCCTTGAAGAGATTGATGTAGATATGAATTTCTTCAGGCGAACAATCTGCACTGATATATACATTTTCAATTTTACCATGGGTTCGAGAGATGTCGATTGTGATGGTAGGAGAAATTTTCTCCATGTTTCCTTCAACATATATACCATGTGTATCTAATGGAACCATGGTGTGACCAACCATCTCACTCAAGGTGGACCTAAAATCATCATGTTCAATCCATTCAAGATCTGAGAGAAAATAAGATCTATGATGAAGGTCGTCCCAAGGCCTATCCAGACTAGACATGGCCACTATGATGGATTCATCTGAGGGTAAAGTATCATCGAGGCTGTCATGCAAACTGGATGAGTGTGCAACCCATATGGGCTGTAAGACAAGATCTACCTCTTTTGTCTGTGAGGAGGGAGGATCCGGGTCTACAATAGCTTATAGTATAGCTTGATATGCAATTTCTACTACGGACATTGGAATTTCCATCCCGATATGTGAATGACCTTCATATGACATAGCTAGAAAAAATAGGGTCCATGGGTCATTAAGATATGAATTACGGAAAGGAACAGAACTCAATGATGATGAAAACTCACCATAAATGGCATTAATGTATGAGATTGGTGTTGAGAAATTAAAAGTTCCCATCAAGGGGGAATACATACTGACACCAACGTTCTCAGTTTACTGTTGAGAATTATCAATAACGGGGACCGAAGGTCCCATAGATACAGAAGGACTAGGATGCGCAAAGTACAATTGGTCGATCGTCACTATCTTCCCTTCACGAGGAAATCATAAAACGCGGAAAACCGATGACACAATGGTTGTCATAGTGTAAGTCCAATTTACTAGTACATTTGGGTCAAATTTTGACGACGCGTTCGACGCAATTTCCACTTTATATTGTCGGGAGAACGACAAACAATGGACCCCCTAAAACATCGTTTCACATGACGTCTCTTTTCCGATGACATATATTTTGTCTTTATTGCGACGTCTTGGAGGTGGCAAGACCGACGTCTTGGAGGTGGCAAGACCGACATCTTGAACGTGGCACGACCGACGTCTTGAATGTGGAAAGATCGACATATTGAACGTGGCAAGAGAGACGTCTTGAATGTGGCAAGAGAGACGTCTTGAACATGGCAAGAGCGACGTCTTGCATGTGGCAAGAGAGACGTCTTGGAGGTGGCAAGAGCGACGTCTTGTAGGTGGCAAGTGAGACGTCTTGGACGTGGAAAGAGAGACGTTAAGAGGTATCATCTCCGACGTGGTTGCTATGGGAGAGACACTCCAAGATGTCGAAATAGCGACTATGTTGTAGGTATTTAAAAAAAAAACACAATATCAATACTGAGAGGGACAGGTACATTAACCTTTGCTAAGATACTAGCCATATCAATATTTAAATCTATATCATCGGTCTGAGGCAAGGTTGGTTGAGGAGGAGGACTAACTTCCAATGGTAAAGGGGGTCTTGTCTAATGAGTTTTAGGATCACTAGGATATGTCTCGGGTGTGTTATCACATGAAATCGCAATTGTTGAGCTAAAGTCCAAAATCTCAAGTGCAATCATGCATAATAAGACTGCAAAATATACTAGAGAGTAAGTCCCTGTTTTTAGAAAGGATCAAAATGATACTGTACTTTCTTGGGTATGTCGAAACAAGTGCCATCCAATACAAGATCCTATATACCAATGAGATAGCTGAGCAACAGAAATTCCAGAGCCTTCACTAAAACCTCTGACAATTTGTTTGACATTTAGCAGAAAATTATATCATCAATAATACAACTTGAAGTCATTGCAGGTATTGCTTTGTATCCTTTGGCTAGCACAACAACTTCACACATAGAATGCAAGTGTTCTATATATATATATATATATATATATATATACACACACACATTGAGTAGAAGAGCAAATTCATAGAATGAAAATTGTAGCAATTCGAAACAACCATAACAGATTTGGACTCCAAATATAAAGCTCATAATCTCTCATGCCAAGACATTTGAAAATGCCAAACCATGTAAAATTCAATATCCCAATACTCGATCAAAACAAGGGGCGAAAAAAGACAAATTTAAATACTTCAACAACTATAACAGATTTGGCCTATAGATATACAACACATATATATTCCAAGTTTAGTTTCAAATAAAAATAAATGTTACTATTATATACACAACCAATCCATCTAGTTTCAAATAACAACCAATGTTAACTGTCATATACACAGTTAATCCATGTAGTAGATATATTAAGTGACTGAGCATCAATCAATTTTCAAACATGATCCAAGAACATGACATGTCAAAGTAGAATATTGTGAATTTGTTCAAATGGATTCCTGTATTACACATTATGAGGAAGGTGCACATCCAAACTGTAGATGCTCTCACAAATTTCAGATAGAATCTCAGGAAAAGAAACATCCATATATCAAATTACTATATTCAAGATATACGTGATATGTTATCTAAGTCCGCAGATGCGTCCATTTAGCCAAAATTATTTACACGCTCACATTCATCAATTCATTCAGAATACCTGCAAACATTTTCAGAAATACAAATGGCTAAGTCATCCATAGAGCTATTTATTACTCCTTTGCATATTAAATCCCTCTCCTCCAATTCAATAAGGACGACCTTTGTTCAATAATTCAAACCTCTATAAATATCAACTATTCAGCTGATCTAACTACACTACTAAAAAAAGGCATGTGCCAAAACCCAAACACTAAAATATAT
>ML819917.1:69685-82214 GCA_009831015.1 Picea engelmannii | reverse complement strand
ATATAGGATAGTTTCACCAACAACTTCATTGATCTTCATCTCATTATTCCACATACAAGCGTGGGTCCTCCAATCATTCTCCTAGGATAACTCAATCTGTAAAGCATCTTCCCGTGAGGGCTTTCACCATAAGGGGACCACATTGGAGTTCATACATTTGTGCACCTTATCAACAATGATAAGACAATAATTATTCATCTTTGCATCAATTCACCACTGCATCTTGTATCAATGCCAACTCATTGATCGATCTTCATCAATTGGTTTCCACTTGGACATATATCATTCTCATCAAGGGTATCATATCAATCAATTACTTGACATCAATCAATGAGATCAATCAAACCAAACCATTTACATCAATGACATATGATCCAACAATCTCCCAAGTAATCAAACCATTGGCACCAATGACAACATGATCCAACAATCTCCCCCTTTGGCATTGATGGCAATACCAACATTGATGTCAACTCCAATTACCAATTATTGATGTCAACATGTAGACAAGGCATGCTCTACATCAATAGTCAATGTGACTATCTCTCCACATCAATCTCTCCCATCAATAGACATCAATCACATCAATGTGATTATCTCTCCCCCTTTGAAATCAATGGCGAAGGGCAATTATCCTCTTGGGGTTGCTCCCCCTGTCTTGTTGCTGCTGTATAATCTCTCCCCTTTTGTACAAGGGATATCAATTTGATGTAATGCTGAAAATACATCGAACATACTCCCCCTGTGACCATCGCTCCCCCTGGAATTATGCCTCTGTGCTCTTTCTTCAAATATAGGTCTCTTTTCTAGGTATGCATTTGATAAATATCTACTCCTAGAATCATGAGAAGAAGAATGACTCCCCCTAAGGGTATGTCTCCCCATATCTTCTCTGCAAGATGAACAATATGCTACCATATGACGATCCTTGGACCTGTTCATGCATCAAACTTGTGCCATACCATACATCATGAAACAAAAGATATGTCATCAATGAAATAGAGAATCATGAGAAATCTATCCACCAAGTGCATCATGTACCAAAATGTGCCCACCATGCACAACACCCATGTACATCAATCATGTACATCAACAATGTGCCAAAAGATATCATCAATGAAATGTATCCACCATATGCCAACATCAATTATGCCAAACATGTGCATCTACCAATCATAAGATATACCAGCCATGTACACCACCAGATTATTTTACATAATCCAATAGATGAGCATTTGATCAACATTAATCCATACTCTTGGGTTAGTGCCATGCACCCAAAATTTATTTTATATCATGACCTTGCGTGATCTCACTTAGAACCATGAAAACCTGTAGCAAACAGTGTCAGAACCTGCAATAAACAATGTCAAACTCTCTAGTACAGAGTTATACCATCACATCAAACTCCAAGCCAAGTGCATTGCCTTTTTCCCAAGGATTTACAACAGACACGTGGCCTACTGCACAACTAAGTGCATGTGTACACGACCTATTCAAGGTCAGAACACGTGGACACATGACTGTCACTACTATTACCCGCGTGTGCATTAGTAGATGGCACATTTGAACTTCCCTTCAATCTTTCATTTTGATCTGGCTGCTCTGTCTTCTTCACCCACTTCTGTAGATGACCCTTCTCTTCAGAACTTGAGCTCTGAGTATCCATTTTTTCAAAGATGTCTCCCTTTCTTACTTCATTCCTTCTTCTAGCCATGCTATGTGAAGTCCTCATCATGGACTTTCTTCTTGTGTTCTAGCACTCTTGGGATTTGTGGCCAAATACACTACAACTGTAGCATCTCATAGATTTATAGTGAACAACAATATGTCCTACTTGATCACATCTCCAACACCTTGTGGTGTTATAGAATCTTCCATTATATCTCCTTTCATAAGATCTACATTCAAAAGCTTTGTGACCATATCCATTACATGAATAACAATACCCATGAAAAACACTTTCATACCTTTGCTTTGGTGTCTCAAGAATGGCTTCTTGATGTCTTCCTTGCTTTGTACTTTTGAAATTTTCTTTGCCTTGTGTAGATGGTTTCTTTGCAATATTATCTTCTTTATTTAATGGACTTACCTCATGCTTCTTTGAGGTGCTTTCTTCAGCATGTGTATTCTTTCGTTTGAATCCAAGACCTGATTTATCACAAGATGGTCTTTGAATTTCCAAGATCTCATCCAAGATTCATGAGCTATTCAAGAATTTGTTTGACTTCTCTACCTTCTTTCTAAGACCAAGCAGTGCCAGATTTCATAAATATCTTCCATACCTTGCGCACCAAGGTGGGTATCAAAGATTTAGAGAGACATCTAGTGCTCAAGTACCGCGGTTCTCTACATAGATACATCCAAACCAAAATGGAATTTCTGGACATCTCATCCTTGGGCGCGGCCTATCGATATGCCATCAAAATCGAGCAGAATCTCAAAAAAAAGACACGGCAATTTGGGCCTGGGATCCCCTCACAAAAAATCTAGTAAAGGGTGGCACCAACCCACATAACAAAGGATAGAGCAAATATGGATAGTATCAGGACAACCAGTCCAAGCCACAAACAAAGAAGGACACTAGAAAGACAAAGAAAGATACCGGGAAGTGGTGCGACTTCCATAAGAGCCCTTGGCATAACACTGCTAACTGTCACTCAAAGTAGTCACTGGTGGCCGGAGTGAAAGCCTCCAAATCATATGCAGATTATGACTCTAAGCTAGAAATATAAAGGGGAAGATGAATCATTGACATGGAACCTAGTGCCACCGTTGCTACCACCAAGCTCTAGCCTGGTGAACTAAACGAGCCAGAAGAAGGAGAGCGCCTCTTCCATTCATAGATGTGGGTAAAAGGAACCCCGCTGCACTTCATCATTGATAGTGGTAGCCATAAGAACCTCATCTCAGCAGAGGTTATCAAGCGACTGGCCCTACTGACAATGCTGCACCCACAACCCTACACCATTGGATGGCTCCACCAAGGAAGCGATCTTCGCATCAACCGACAATGCCAACTGTCATACGACATCAAGCCCTTCAAAGACAAGGTATTGTGTGATGTTTCTCCACTTGAATTTTGTGATGTTCTTTTAGGCCAACCTTATTTATGGAAACTTCATGTTGTATATGAGTCTAGGCCTCATAGTGTTATTATTACTTTGAACAGGAAATTGTATAGGATACCCGACACAGTCCCACCCAATGTTATTTCCTTGATCTTTTCTAAGAAATGCAGGAAGGTCATCACTCAGATGGGGAAGTTTGTCTTCTTCATGATTCTCTCTCAGAATAAGCAAAAGATCATAACCACATCCAGGGTCTCTGTGGCCAACCTCTCCACACAGCAAAATCAAGTAGACAAGGTCATGGAAGAATACTCAGATATCTTCTCCTCACCTACCAGGGTACCTCCGCACTACCAGGTCAAGCACCCCATCGATCTAACCCCCGACGCACCAATTCCCAATGGTCCAGTATATCATCGCTCTCTGCTAGAGAATGAGGAGATTAAGTGACAGATCCAAGAGCTTCTCCAGAAGGGGCACATCCATCCTAGATCATCACCTTGTGGGAGTCCAATCATGCTGGTACAAAAGAAAGATGGAACCTAGTCACTCTGCATTGATTATCGGGCTCTGAATAAAATCAAAGTAAAAAACTAGTACCCTATTCCCTGAATCGACGACCTCCTTAATCAACTCACAGGGGCCAAATACTTCAGTAAGATTGATCTGAAGTCTGGATACCACCAGGTCCCGATAGAACATACAGATGTATGGAAGACCACCTTCAAGTCAAAGGAAGGCCTTTTTGAATGGTTGGTCATGCCCTTTGGTTTGACAAATGTGCCAGCCACTTTCATGAGGTTGATGGATGATATCTTGTGACCATTCACCAATAATTTTGTAGTAGTGTATCTTGATGACATTCTCATTTACAACAAGACTTGGGCCGAACACTTACATCATATTCAACAGGTTTTGCACACCCTACGATAGCACAAGCTATACGCCAACTTGGAAAAATGCTCCTTTGGCATGGACAGGGTCCATTACATGGGCTACATCATTGATCAACATGGCATAGATGTGGATCTAGCCAAGATCCAAGTCATCCATGACTGGCTAGCCCCAACCACACTCACCGAGCTTCGGAGCTTCTTGGGCCTTGCTAATTTCTACCATAGGTTCGTGTTGGGATTCTCCCATATTGCATGGGCCCTCATCCAAATAACCATAGGTGGTGGTAAGGCGAAATTTGCGTGGGGGCGGTCCCAACAACAAGCGTTCGATGATTTGAAGCAACACTTGTGCTCATCTCTAGTACTTTCACTCCCATCCCTGTAACAACCCTTTGAGATCGAGACAAATGCTTCTGACTATGTTGTGGGTGTTGTTCTCACTCAGCACGGCCACCCTGTGGCCTATCATAGTGAGACACTATCAGATGTTGTCCGTAAGTACCCTACTTATGACAAAGAAATGTACTCCATTGTGCATGCCTACTGCCAGTGGAGACACTACATTGTTGGGAAGGAGACAGTCATACACAATGATCATAATCCATTTCAGTTCATGTAGACAGAAGGAAAATTGTAGAATGGCCGCCATCAAAAGTGGTCCACATACTTGCAACAATTCCACCTCAACATCAAGTATAAAACATGAAGCACCAATCATGTCGATGATTGCCTCAGTAGAATGCCAGTCGTGACACTCACCACGGTGCTAGACTCTTACGACCATGAGACCTCTAGATGGCCCCAAATCTAGGAGACAGACCGAGACTTCGCCACCATCTACCAAATGTTGGGGGAAAAAGAAGTTGTCGATAATTTCCATATTCAGGATGGGTTGTTGTGTCGTCTGGGTCATATTTGTGTTCCATCAAGTGAGCGAGCGAAGTTGATCTGGGAATCCCACTACAGTTGGGTGTCAGGACACTTCAGCATCGAAAAGGCAGTGGCGATGCTACAGAAACATTTCTACTGGTTGAAACTTCGACAGGAGGTCAACAAGTATATTAGGTCCTACACTGCCTTTGTGATTTCCAAACCGACCACTCAGAAACAAGGCTTGTACACCCCTCTTCCTACTCCTAACAGGCCATGGGAATCCATCTCAATGGACTACAAGTCAGGTCTCCCGTCCACCAAGCGAGGAAACGACTTTGTTTTTGTGGTTGTTGATCTCTTTTCTAAGATGGCGATTTTGGTTGCCTGCAAGAAGAACATCACATCAAAGGCCACTGTCAAGCTCTTCTTTGAACAAGTCTGGGTACATTTTGGAATCCCACAAACCATTGTCTCAAATCGGGACAATCGATTTCTCATCACATTCTGGTCGAGCCTCTGGTCACTGTTGGACACCAAGCTCACCAAATCCATGGCCTTCCACCCTCAAATAGATGGAAAAACCGAGGTAATAAATCAAATGATTGTGCATATCCTTCACATGTATAATTCAAAACACCCTCGCACATGGGATGAGAGTCTTTCCTATGTCTAGCATAGCTAAAAATAAGCCCTGCATAGCTCAATTGACCACAGCCCCTTTCAGGTGGGGTTGGGATTCCAACCATTGGTTCCCATAGATGTTGCACTTCCCCTTGCGGTCACCTCGACTGACTCATCTCCTGCTCCAACTGAAGTTGAAAAAGCCACCCAGTTCATTGAGAGGATCCAGCACATCCTCAAACAGGTTCAGGATATCCTATAGAAGTTCAATGACAAGTACAAACAATGCCATGATCAACATCGGGTACCACATAAGTTTCAAGTGGGCGACAAAGTTTGGTTGCACTTGCAGAAAGAAGGCCTTACAAGACCCCATCAGAAGCTTCTCCCACTCCATTATGGGCCATACACCATCACCAAGGTCATGGGGGACAATTATTTTCAGCTCAACATTCCTCCTTTCTTTGGCCTACACCCAGTGTTCAACGTGGATCTCCTTCACCCTTATTTCCCACCATTAATGGACACCTCAGAAGTAGCAGAACAACTGACACCAACTAAGCTCAACCCTGACTGCATACAACAGGAATCCAATGATCATATTGTGGACACACAGATCAATGGCACTCAACAGCAAAGGATCCAACTTTATCGAGTCGTCAAAGCAGGACAGCTCCTGCACCAAGGCAAGTGGCTCACCTGGGGCCAAATTTAGCAGAAATTTCCTCATCTGATGGGGGAAATCAATGCAATGGAGACCATTGCTTCCTAATGAGGGAGGATTGATCCAGGTGGATATCAGTGGCCACCCACCTTTTCCAATTGGCTCAAAATGATTTTATGGCAATTTTGGAAATTTATTATTTTTAGCAGTTTTTAACTTCCGGGGCCATTTTGAGGCCCTAAATGATTTTTTTTTGGAAAATAGGTCTGAAATATTAAATTTATTTTCATATTTCTCCTAAAATGAATCTCCTCGACGATACCTTTCCAACGGGATATCATATGCCTAAAACATAGATAGTATGTAAAAGTTACGACCCCAGGAAGTTGATGTACTAACTTACCCAAACGGGGCCCACATGACTTTTGGTACTTCATCTCCTTGGGTTATGTTTTTGGATATCTAGGGTTTTTTACATTCCTTCTTATTTTAAAAAATTCCTTCAGAGCCTCATTGTAATCATGTTCTTGTGAATGAGCGCAACTATCACATCTCTTCTCAGAGATAAGCCGCCACCATTCCAACAAGCTTGTTTCCGCTGCATTTTATAGTTTCATCTTATTTCGTTATTGAATAGAAAACCCGTTTTACTGTATCTCTATTATTTTGTGTTAAGCACCTGTTAATAATTTGTATTCATTTCATTCTGCTCATAAAATTCGGATCAATCTTGGCATAAATACTCCAGCATAGAGAATGCTAGGGTTATTGGAAGTCGTGAAGGAAATTTATATAGACTACTAGAACAAAATGAAGAATCTCTCGTATATGATGAAGTCAATCCCAATGAACTTTGGCACAGAAGGTACGCTCACATTAATTATCAAGCATTACCTTTTCTCAAAAATATGGTTGAAGGAATACCAGAATTGTAGTCTACACATGAAGGAATTTGCAAAGGATGTGCTCTTGGGAAGAATATCAAGAAACCATTCCTAGACAACAACAACAGATCTAAGGAGATTCTAGATCTGATACACTCAGATGTTTGCGGTTCAATGCCAGTCAAGTCTCTAGGAGGTTATCTTTACTACATAATCCTCATAGATGATTACTCAAGAAAGACTTGGTTATATCTTTTGAAGACAAAGGATGAAGTATTCAACAAGTTTCAAGAATTCAAGGTAGAGATAGAGAACCTCACAAACAAGAAGATCAAAACCTTAAGAACAGATAATGGAGGAGAATACACATCAAAGGAATTCACTGCATTCTGCAAATTGGGGGGAATTAGGAGGGAGCTAACTGTTCCTCATAATCCTCAACAAAATGGTGGAGCAGAAAGAAAGAACAGATCTATTGAAGAAACTGTAAAATCACACTAAATGATCAAGGTTTATCCATGTTCTTATGGGGAGAAGCAACCATGATAGAAATATATGTTCAGAACAGAAGTCGTCACCGCATATTGAAGGAAATGACTCCAGAAGAATCCTTCTCAGGTAAGAAACCTAATGTGGAAAACCTAAGAATCTTTGGATGTCTTGTTTACTATCACATTCCCAAGGACACAAGGAATAAACTAGAACCCTCGGGAAAGAAGGGCATATTCATGGGATATAGTGATTCATCCAAGGATTATAGAATCTATATTCTGGAACACCACAAGATTGAAGTCAGCAGAGACATGACCTTCAATGAAAATATGTCCTTCAAGAAATCTATAGAAGAAACTATGGAGGAAGAAGAGAATGAAGAACCTATTGAAGAAAGCACAGAAAACTAACATGATGAAAAGGAACAACCTGATCATCCTATGCAACCATGTGAGACCATTGATTCAGAAACCATACCTAAGACCAGGAAATGACCAACTTGGCTTGAAGCTACCTTACAAGATGCAGAAAGATTGAACATCCCAGAAGGAACATTCTGAAAAGGTAAGAAGAATAAAAGATTCTCAAGTTATGCACCATATATGACAAAGATTTTAGATGAATAAACTACCACATTTGAAGAAGCTGTTCAAAATAAACAATGGAAAGAAACTATGATTGAAGAGCACCAATCCATCATGAAAAATGATGTGTGGTAAATTGCACCTAGACTGAAGGAAAAATCAGTGGTAATTTCAAAATGGGTATATAATATCAAACATGCAACATACGTAAGTGTGGATAAATATAAAGCAAGGTTCGTAGCTAAAGGGTTATCCCAGAAGGAGGGAGAATACCATGATGAAACATTTGCTCCATTTGCTAGATATACTTCCATTTTAGCTATCATATCTCTTGCCGTCTCCATGGGATGGAGTTTACATCAGATGGATGTAAATATAGCTTTCCTCAATGGAACAATCAAAGAAGAAGTATATATTGAACAACCTCAAGGGTTTGAAGTACATTCCAGAGACACCCACATTTTCAGATTAAAGAAAGCTTTATATAGACTCAAGCAAGCTCCAAGGGCTTGGTATGCCAGAATGGACAACTATCTAATGAGACTTGGTTTCTCCAAAAGTCATGCAAATCCAAATATTTACTACAAATTTGTGGACAATGCATCTGTAATTCTACTATTATATGTTGACGATCTATTCATAACAGGTGAAGAGTCTCTAATCATCCAGTGCAAAAAGGAACTAGCTTCTGATTTTGATATGAAAGATGTAGGTCTCATGCATTATTACTTGGGACTAGAAGTATGGCATAAGTGTGGTGAAGTATTCCTTGGAAAAGGAAAGTACACAATAAAGATTCTTCAGAAGTTTGGAATGATGGATTGCAAATCCGTGGACACTCCTATGACTACAGATATAAGAAAAGTAAAAGATCTAGATTCTGATCCAGTAGATCCATCACTATATCGACAATTGATTGGGTCATTGATGTATTTGGTAAATACTCGACCAGACATTTGCTTTGCCATGAATACACTAATCCAGTTTTAGGTGGAACCTAGACATGAGCATTGGATAGCTGCAAAGAATTTCCTAAGATATATTCATGGGACAATAAAATATGGCTTAAGATATACCGCATCCAGTGATATACAACTTCATGGATTTACAAATTTAGATTGGGCAGGAAGTG
This sequence comes from Picea engelmannii, assembly GCA_009831015.1. Classification (NCBI taxonomy): domain Eukaryota; kingdom Viridiplantae; phylum Streptophyta; class Pinopsida; order Pinales; family Pinaceae; genus Picea; species Picea engelmannii. The sequence continues at coordinate 72,997 of ML819917.1, read as the reverse complement.
CAGAAGACAGAAAGAGTACTTCAGGTATGTGTTTCAGCTTGGGCTCGGCTATGATATCTTTGGGCAACAGGAAACAAAAGTATGTCGCACTCAGCACAACAAAAGCAGAATATATCATAACATGTGAGGCATGCACAGAAGCAGTATGGCTGAGGAAGATAATCTCCGATTTATTTGATCAGGTTCCAGATTCAACCATAATACACTGTGAAAATTAGAGTTGTATAAGACTATCAAAACACCCAGTTTTTCATGAAAGGTTGAAACATATTGAAATGAAATACTACTTTATTCGAGATAAAGTCCAGGAAGGAGAAGTAAAACTCCAGTATATCCCCACAGATGATCATACAATAGATATCCTAACAAAGCCTCTGTCCAGAATAAAGTTTGCATATTTCCGAGACAAGATGGGGATCATGGAAATACCTCCCTTAGTTGAAATGGAAGAAATGACTCTCCAGGTTGGGAGGGAGAAATGAAATATTATTGAATTGAGGATAGTCACTTTCAAGTTTGAAAAATAGTTCATCTTGGGTAGATTATTTCCAGTTCGGAAAGTGGATTGAGATTTCTGACGGATAGACATTTTCCAGTTTAGAAAATGGTCCAGATTGTCGATGTACCATACATAGCAACTTCCCATTGTGGTTAACATGGGAAGTGGTTAGGGAAGTCTCTCTTCTTGAGGGTTACTCAAGAAGACTGGCCCGCTTTACCAGACAGTGATTTCCCATTGTGGTTAACATGGGGAATGGTCCGTTTTGGAGGTTGGTGCAGGACAATCATTTCCTTTGGAAATGGTCCAGACAGTAATTCCTTAGGGCAGATTCATTCTCTCTAGGTTTCACTTTGTTTAGTGCCAGAGGAATGGACCAGGGTGGGGAATGGTCTAGGTTCAGCAATCAGGGACAGACATTCCGTAGGGAAGATTCATTCTCTCCAGGTTACACTTTGTTTAGTGTTGGAGGAATGGCCCAGGGTGGGGAATGGTCTAGGCTTAGAAATCAGGACAATTATTCTTCCTTGCTTGAGAAGAATAGTCCAGACATCTCATCGTTGATGTTCTACTCTAAGGGCAGATACTCTTTCATATCTCACAGATGTGAGTGAAAGAATGGCCCCGATGATTCAGTTTATATCATAACAATATTTTCTATACAGGTTTATATTAGATGATTGTTATGGAGACTTCCTGTCTCCAGACAGTAGAGATATGCTACTGTGGTGGATATGTTCCACTGTTTGTGACTATGTGTCACAGTTTGAGTAGTTTTGTACTACCATGGATAAACACAATTGTTTTCTATCAATTGATATTGTACCAGTTGTCATGGAGATTATCCAGTTGGATAATAATGATGGTGCTTGTGATGCTACCAGTTGAATGGTCTGTTTGTGGTCAAGACCATTATCAGTTATACCTCCCTAGCTAGGAGGGAGTGTTGATATTATGGTAACTTTGGGAGGTATGAACCTCTATTGTGACCTTTGACAAGATTAGAATGTTCCGGAAGAAAGAAAAGAAATGAAAGTAACCCTAGATGAGATGTTGGTTGAAGAGAGATAATTAATATGAATTAATTAGTACCTAGAATGAAAATTAGGCACAGGCAAGTCTGCCAGGAATACTATAAATACATAGCGCTAGTATCTCATTTGACACACTTCTCAGAATCGCAGAAATCCACTTCTGTGCACTGCAGCCTAGCAGTTTTGTGCGCAAGTCCTAGGGAAGGTGCTGCACCAGTTTTGGGTTGGACTCTCTGATCAAATTTGGTTACTTCTTGCTTGGTGCCTTAGCCTTGCTTGTCTATTGGATTTCTACCAGGATTCTTCTCTCTATCAAGGTCAAGGTGCTCATAGGGTGGCTTCGGCCTATGGTTGGGTGACAATAGCGATATTGTCAATGGTAAAACGAGCACATTCATTCATATTATAACATGTACCCCAAGGAGTGGTAAATGTTGTCTTCTCTCTGTCCTGTGGTAACAAAAAAATCTCTTTGTAGCCTGAAAACCTATCAATCATTGAAATCCTTACTGAGACTATCACCCTTTGAAAGATATGTTCCATTTTTGGTAAGGGGTAGTTGTATTTTCTAGAACACCTATTTAAATTCTTGAAGTCAACATAAAGCATGATCTCACCATTATTCTTTCTGAAAAATACCAAATTAACTACCCAATCAGAATACCTCATAGGTATAATGATTTGGGAATCAAACAGATTCTTGACCTATTTTTCCATAATAGGTAATAACTGTTGGAAGATTGGTTGTTGTCATTGATGTCAACCCTAGTCATTGGTTTTGGACCGCAAGATCGATGAAGGTATTTGGACATGAAGGATAATGTACATGTAAAAACAAAACCCATGGATGGATAGTATACATCATGTTGTTTCCGGTGGTAGGTGGCACGTCACGTGGATCCTCATGGTTGAGAAGAAATGAATTTTTGAAGATGACAAAGTGAATTGAAGAAGGAAGTACATGTAGGCCCCGAAGATAATTAAAGAAAAGAATTACAAAATAAGAAAGTGTCAGGGCGGCCCTAATGTTAAAATAAAGTAAAATAAATGGTATAAATGCATATCATTATACATTCATTTGACACACAAGTCAAATTTCAGAGGAAATCAGAAGTAAAGAAGGCCAGATTTCAAGGGAGGATGAAGTATTTTGGTGATGTGTTCTAAGGTATGTTATTTTAAGGTCATCTTACCATTTTCGCTATAAAGTTTTTTCTAGAACGATTCAAATGGTGAAATCGCTATGGTATTGAGAATACATATCAAGGTACCTATGGTAAAAGTTTCATATCTTTATTCTCTATAATTATGGCGATACATTCTGTGGAAGATAGGGTTTTTGACCAGTCCTGAAGCTAGTCAATAAACAGGTGTTCCGGGTAAAACAATCATAAATTCTTCATAGAGAATCCAAATGCAGTGGGACTAATTTCATTGTAAATATTACGGACTTTAGTTTCTTTTGTGTGAGTTTCAAAATCAGATGTTAAAAATTGAGTGTGGGGCATTCTGTACAAGTTCTCTCTCATGAATAAACCAAAATTGAATAAAGTCTACCTTTATTTCTATAACTTCTTTTTGGGGAGGATTCAAGGAGTGAAACTTGGAAGAGTTTCAGAGAATACATTGAGTAATATTATCTACAGGATCAGAGTATTACAAGAATTGAATAATTACAGAAGTTGAAGAAGTCTCAGGAAGCATTATCAAGCTCTATGCGATGGTTGGTTGATGGTGATGATCTAATGTAAATTTTTATTATCTCTCATATATTATTGG
>ML819917.1:28850-48293 GCA_009831015.1 Picea engelmannii | reverse complement strand
ATTTTTCTACCTGTTCCTTGAAGGGTTGCAATTCTTCTTTCAACCTCCTAATTTCAACTTGGCAAGCTCTCTTCTGTCTATACACATTCTTCAGTTGCTTATTCAAGGGTGGATATATCTTAGCCAAATATATTTCTTTATCAATAGTATTTTCATGTAAATCTAACATATTCTTCAGCTTGATTCGAGCCTCCATATTTTCCTCCTTCAATTTTTCATTTTCAGCTATTGTATCTTTAAGTTGCCTCCTGAGTCTTTTGAAAGTAGGATTAATTTCATGAGAAGGGGAGTTGATATCAATAATATTTCTTGGCTACTTTAAAGGCTGAGTTTTATCCTTTTGTTGAGATGAGGCTTTTGATGTATCCTCTTCCACAGGAATATGTTTCTTAGCTATTGAACTGGTGAAACATCTTCTAGGATTGACTGTTTCTATAGCAACATGTGGGGAAAATATAAGTTTCTTACCCTTCAGACTCATTATTTAACTTGATGATATCTCCATAGGTGTAGTTTCTTCCACAAGAGAAACTTCTCTATCATGAGGTTGTGAGGGACCACCTTCAACTGTTTTATCAGTATATTGAATGGATTTGTCACTTCTAGTCATATTCCTCTTTTTTCTCGACTTTGAGTGCATAGTATTCTCAACAGGAGTAGGTGTTTTTCTTTTTTACTGTGGTATGTGAGCAACATCTGGCTAAAAATATGATGCAGGTAGGAAAACCTCCCAGTTAGTATTGGTCTTCTTCAACACTTCCAATACTAGCATCTTGATTAAACCAGAGTGAAAAACACTTGTATCCACTTGCTTAGATTTATCTTGGACCCTATCTGACATGTTACCAATACTTCTGAAAAGATAAAAGGGAAGGTTCATGGACTTTTTCCCAGTAAAGTGTAGTATCAATCTGATATGGTATTGATAAACCATATTGAACCTTCCTTCACAAGTAAAGTAACTCTAAATAACTCTGAGCATTTTGTCAAAATACTCCAGCATATGAATTCTTGGCACTCCCTTGGATAGGTTGTCTCCTTCATATTTAGGTTTTAGGAATTCCTTGGAAAAAGTAGAATTCAAAGAGAGGGATTTAAAACATTTTTCACCACAAGCAGGTATCTTTGTGGCTATAGAAATATATTGCTCTGAGAATTCAAACTCCAATGCCCCCACATTAGTCTTTGTCCCAGTGAAATTGAGTGCAAATTGTTTAGCTACCTCAAGATGTCCCCTTTTCATTTTCTCACAAAAAATTAGGAAGCCCACTCTCTAGAATGCTTCCTTGAAAAATGGTTCAGAATTTATAAGTTGCATGTCATGTGGCTCAGCCCTGAAAATTAATCCCCCTTTATGAACCTTCTTACCTTGCTGACTATCCATGATATCTATTTTGAAAACCCCCTTATAACAATTTGTTATCAGATATATGATGAAATCAGGAAAATTAGGGGTTTTGATAGAATTTGCACAATTTAGGGTTTCCTTGAATGAAATATCCATGTAAAAAAACAATTTGAGAATGAAAGGAATGCAAGTAGGAGATGAGAGGAAATAAAAAAATCCCAAATTGATGAGGATACATTCAGGAAAAAATCATAGCAATTTTGTGTAAAACAGAGGATTCACAGCGCATGATTGAGTTCGCAGCACACAGTTTTGGACTAGGTTTTAATGAAAGGTTTGCAAAACTCCCAAGTCTGAAAAGGAAAATGACATTGAAAAAGATAAAACCTCATACCTGAGTGAAGCACATTCAATGAGGGTTTGGTCTAGTGAGAAAACAAAGGGTTCGCAGTGCCTTAAACACATACAATTTGTAGCAGCATCAAGTAAATGTAGCGGATAAGGTCAGTGTTGCAAGAAATGGCTACAAATTGATGTTATTGGTATAAAAAAGGAAACTTTAAATTACCAAGGTTTAGGATACCAATATTGTAGGTTTTTTTTATCAGTGCTAGGAGTTTGCAGCGCACATACTATGCAACAGTTTGCAGCACAGAAAAACTCACAACAACTAGAATCCAGTACAATAAACCTTCAGAAAATGCACAATAATTAAATAGGGTACCTGGTATAAATGAAACTTCAACTAATATCTCATGAGATAGACTGGCATTTTCCTGGAAGCACTCAGACCACCTTCATTTGCTAAAGACAGTTCGCAGTGCCATAATTCAAAAAAATTGGCATCACACTTCATTCAAATTGATAGACCTATTTCTTGAAACTAACCTAAAGAACATGATGAATTAAAGGCACTAAAAAAATAATATATCCCTTGACACGCTTCCAAGGAAAAATGATGTGTGATTAGTGCATGAGGTACTTTCTTGATACACTGTGAACTTTCAGGTGAGTTTGCAGCAATTCGACTTGACACTTGATTTGATCCTTAAATAGTTGAAAACAACATAAGGAACCTTTGTACACCCCTTTGAGACAAGACACATGATAATGATAAGTTTAAGACCAAGGGTGTGACCAATGTTGACCCCTATTTCTTTCATGATGATGAACACTATCATAAAACCAAGACTCTTACATGGACTAAGGTCAAATTTATTTTCTCATGAAAGGACAAAACATAATTTATTGACATAAGACACAACTCAAAACCTAAAAATAAAAAGACCCTATGACTAAAACATATAAACTTTAAAAAATTGACCCCTACACATCCTATGTGCTAAAACAAAGAATTTTGACTTTTCTGTCCAATATGCGCACTTGTTGGACCTGAAAGTCTCCCTTTGGCTCTACCTGAATCAAATGCCAATCAATAGCATGGTTAGGATCATGTACATATTTTTTTAGGAAAGAGACATGAAATGCATTCTACACAGTCATGGAAGCACATAATGCAATCATGTATGCAACTAGCCCTATTCTTTCCAAGATCTCAAATGGACCACAGAGTCTAGCTACTAGATTTTTACAACTACCCAACTTCAATGAGCTCTTCTTGGGATTCACTTTTAAAAGAACACACTCCCCCACTTTAAATTCCCTAGTTATCCCGTTCTTATCTGCATAAATTTTATGTCTATCTTGATCTACCTTTAAATTATGCTTAATTCTAACCATCTGATCTTTCATATCCTTGAGCAATTCTGGCCCAAGTACTACTTTGTCTGATGGTTTGTCCCAACTCACTAGACTATTTCATTTTATACCATACAAATATTCAAATGGGCTCATCTTCAATGAAGCTTGATACCCATTATTATAGTCAAAATCAAGCAAATGCAAGTAATATTCCCACTTAGATGGTTTATCCATCACATACATTCTCAGCATGTCTTCAATTACTTGGTTGACTCTCTCTGTCTGTCCATCTGACTGTGGATGGTATGCTGTTGTAAAATTCAGATTTGTACCAAATCCTTTAAATAAACCCCTCTAGAAATTTGAAGTAAACTTTGTGTCTCTGTCTGAAACAATTGTCTTAGGTATCCCATGGAACCTAACAATTTCTCTCATGTAAATTTCTGCAATATTAGTTGTTGTGTGAGTCACCTTAATATGAGCAAAATGAGCAGCCTTTGTCAATTTATCCACAACTACCATTATGGAATCATGTTGCCTTGTTGTCCTGGGAAATTTAGTTATAAAATCAATGGTTACCACTTCCCATTTCCTCTCTGGAATTGGAGATGGCTGAAGCAAACCCACAAGGTGTCTATGATCAGCCTTTACTCTCTGACATTCCATACATATGGAAATGTAATCAAAAACATCCTTCTTCATTCTAGGCCAAAAGAATTGGCTTCTTATTACTGCAATTGTTTTATGGTAACCAGGATGTCCGACAAATGGAACATTATGCATTCTACAGAAATAGGAACACAAATTCTATTCTTATTCATAAGTAATCCATCTTCCTTAATCTCATACTCTTTAATTTTCTGTTGTACATTTTCTTGTTGTAAACTTTCTTTTACTTGTAGCTAATGTTGATCTATAACAACAACATCTTAAATTCTTCTCTTTAAATTTGACTGATACATACTAATAGTTGTATCATGCATGTGATGTACTCTTATGTTGGGTGCATCAAAAAAATTATTTTATTTTCCCTTGATATGCTTGATGTCAAAGTCATACTCACTTAAAAATTCTAGCCACGTTGTTTTCCTAGCATTCAAAGTTGGTTGTTCAAAAAGATATTTCAGACCACTATGGTCCATCCTTAATTAAAATCCTTTTCCCATGAGATAATTCCTCCACAACTTCAATGCATGAACTATGGAAGCAAGATCCAAATCATGTGTGGCATAATTCCTCTCATGTTCTTTGAGTTTTATGGTCTCATAACCAATGACATGTCCATTTTGAGTGAGGACTTCACCAATTCCTTGCTTGCATGCATATGTACATACCACAAAATTCTCTTTTGGGTCAACAATATTTAAAATGGGTGCAATAATAATCAATTCTTTCAACAAATTAACGTTCTCTTCACACTCAACTATCCATTCAAAATTAATTCCCTTATTTTGCAAAGAAGTGATGGGATGAGAAATCTTAGAGAACCCTACTATAAACATCATGTAGTATCCGACTAATCCCATAAAAGATATTATTTCTGAAACATTCATGGGTGTTGGACATCCTCTAATGGATTTACTCTTCTCCGGATCTACTGCGATACCTTGTTCTGAAATAATATGCCCCAAATAATGGATTTGTTCTTGGTAAAAAGAACACTTACTAAGCTTGGCATAAAGATGATGCTACCTCAACACTTGCAACACCAACCTCAAGTGATGTTCATGCTCTTCCTCAAACTTAGAATAAATAAATATGTCAACCAAGAACACAATGACAAACTTATGCATATAATTTCTGAATATTCCATTCATTAAGCACATAAAGACAATTGTTGCATTGGTTAGTCCAAATGACACCACTGTTGATTAAGATTGGTTGTCATTGATGTCAACCCTTAAAGAAAACCCCATAGCACAAAGGTTTGGGTAATGGAACCAATATTGTTTGATGACTCATTATTTTTTTTTCATGGTTGATAAGAAGTAAATATGCATGAACTCCAAAGTGGTCCCCTTATGGTGAAAGCCCTCACGGGAAGACGCTTTGCGGAGTAAGAGAACACATGCTTAATTGTGTAATAATGAGATGAAGGTCAATGAATTTGTTAGGGAAACTATCCCATATGGATAGTTCTTGTCATGCCATTTTCGGTGGTATGTGGAATGTCACATAACTCCTCACGGTTAGAGAGTTATGGCCATGAGAATTTGGAAACCCCAGGTTTGGGTAATGGACCCAAGTTTGTTTGATGGGTAATGGTATGAGTTATGATATATTTTCAGATAATACTATTCTATATGGATATTACATGTCATTCCATTTCTGGTGGTATATGGAACGTCACATAAATCCTCACGGTTTGTGAGTTATGGCCTTACGAAGTTGGAGGACCCTCATATGTCATCTAGAAGCCCCAAAAGGTCAAAGTAGTCAAAGTGGTTTAAGAGATTTTAAAAGGTAAATAATAAAGTGAAGTGATCAGTGTATTATAATTCAAAGTGAATACAAAATAAATAATAAATTTAATGGAGAAATTAGAAGTGGACCCAACCCTAAAATAAGGAAAGTGGGCCAAGTGACCTAGAAGATGTTTTTAAGGAAGCTACTTGGAGAGTATAAATAAGAGGCAAGGCTCTCTCATTTAAATCACACTTGAGAATATTGAATATCTATAGGTGTTTGAGGTAAACAAAGGACATATAAGCCAAAATTCTAAGGAAAGTGAAGAAAAGAAGTCTGAAATGCAAGGAAGGATAAATTCTTTTGATGGTGCTTTCTAAGGTATGTTATTTACAGGTCATCTCACCATTTTCGCTATAACTATTTTTCTATAATGATTCAGATCCTGGAATTTATATGCCATTGAGAAAAAATATCCAAGTATCTGTGGTAAACAATTCATCTTGTGGGTAGTTGTATTTTTGGAGTTACACTATGTGGAAAATAGGGTTTGTGGCTAGTCCTCAAACTAGTCAAAAACAAGTGTTTCGGGTAAAAATGTCATAACTTCTTCATAACAGATCCAAATTCAGTGAGACCAAATGTGTTGGTTAGGGTATAGTCTGTAATATGTTGTGTAACATTTTCAGATCAATTAAACAAATATTCAATGTGGGGCATGCTCTACAAGGTCACTCTTTAGAATAAGCCATAACTCAGCAAGGTGTGCCATTTTTTCTATAAATCCTTTTATGAGAGGCTCCAAGTAGTGAAACCTGGAGGAATTGCAAAAAACACACTGAAGAACATTGTGTATAAGTTTCATATCTTTATTCATTACAGGTACAAAGTTATGATTATTTCAAGTCAAGGTTGTTGACTAATCCAAAACTAGTCTTGTGAGACTAAATAAAAGTTTGATGAAAATGCTAGTCTCTTGTTGTTAAAGTTAAGGAAGGTTTGCAGGAATGTGATCATAGACACCAAGTCTATTACAAAGCTACAAATAAGATTTTTATGATAAAATTGATGAGGTTTTTTGGTTGAGGTACATGTTGAGTACATGGTTGAGACAAGTAGTTGATGAGTTGGCATATACATGAGGTGTATAGTTGATGATGTTGGTACATATTGATGATTCATAGTTGATGAGTAGTTGACACATGATTGGTACATACTTAGTACATGGTTGGATGCACTTGTTTATGGTACAAGTTGATTACAGGTTGTTTGGTACAGGTTGGTGCATGGTTGATGCACTTGTTTTTGGTACAGGTTGATTACAGGTTGAGGTACAGGTTGATGCATGGTTCAGATTTATTGGTACAAGTTTACAACAGTATATCTCATAGTGATAGTGTGATAGTGGTTCCATCATTCTAATTCTACTTCAGGGTGGTAGGACGAGGCAAGGGCGAGTGGTTGTAGCCACCTTCCAGTTGTAGCCGGAGAACATAGGGGGTTCTAGCCTCCTTTTGATTGTAGCCAAAGAATTGGGGAGTTGGAGCTTCCCTCAGGTTTTAGCCTAAGAAACTAGGGGGTTGGAGCCTCCTTCCAGTTGCAGCTGGAAAACAAAGGAAGTTGGTGCTTCCAATGAATGTAATTCTTCAAGACATATGAGAAAAAACATTATGTGGTTTTCTCTCGATTTGGGTTTCCATGTAAAACATTAGTGTACTGTGTATGTGTATGATTGTTCATTTGTTCATTGCTTATTTACTCTATAGTTGTTGGATGATAATGCTTCATTGATATAACACTTGGATATACGGTTAAAAGGGATTAAATTGCTCTATTACTGATTCACCTCCCCTCTCAGTAATCCAACAATTAGTATCAGAGTCGGTTCCTTAAGGAAACAGTTTAACCACTGGAAGGAGATCATGGATTATTATGAGAATGGTGTACCAATGTTTAATGGTCATAATGGTTTTAATTATGAGATGTGGAGCATAAGGATGAAAGTATTTTTACAGGCATAGGGACATTATATTTGGTTATCAGTTGTTACAGGATATGACAATTCAAAAAGGGCAAAGACTGCAGCCAAGAAGGAACTGAGGAAGAATAGCAAAATAACAATGGATTTCATCTAGGAAGGATTACCTAATCTGGTAAGAGAAAAGGTTGGTAATTGTTCATCAGCAAAAGAACTTTGGGATAAGTTACATGACATATATTCTTCACCCATCATAGATTCAGAAAATGTCAAAGAAGATGCAGATACAAATCAAGAAGAATTATGTTCACCATGTCAAGAAGATTCAGAAGATGAAGAGTACATAATCACCAAGGGTATGTTGTTTTGTGTTAATTGTGAAAAATGTGGACATCTTGAAATAGAATGCCATGAAGGAAATGAGACAGGAAAAATAATTGAAAAGGAAGACAAGTATGAAGAAGAATTGATCAGTACTTTACATGAACTAAGAGAAGAAAACAATTCACTCAAGAAATAATTGACGAAACAAAAGGAAAGTGTTCACATTTTTTAAGATGCCCAACAAGTCATCGCGAACTTAAGAACTCAACTAGAAGAAGCCAGAAATATTGAAGAAMATCTTGAATATCAAAAGCAGTGTTTGGAAACCAACATAGCAGCAAAAAAGGAAGAAGCAAAAATGAGAGAGAAGATATTGCCAGATCATCTTAAAGAAAGAACTAAYGATCTAAACCAGCTTGAGGAAGAATTTGGTCAAGAAGAGAAAGGACTTGAAGAATAAATAATCACATTAAAAATTCATCTTGAAAAAGCGAAAAGAACAGAAGAAGTCATGAAGTCTCAGATAATAAAGAAATAAGAAGAGGTTGAGAAGCTTGAAGAAGAAGTTGTCACATTGAGAAGTAAAATCGTCAAGCTCAACACGAACGTTGAAGAGACAGAAACATCCACATCAATTATAGAGAATGAAGAGAAACACTCTAGGTTGCTAGAAAAGAAGAATGAAGAAAATAGAAAGAGTTATGCAAAAGTACTCAAAGGAAGGAATCATGGTCAACTAGAATCTAAGAAAACTATTAAAGATACATCTTCAAGGGGACCATCCATGTTCAATCCACAAAAAAGCTTCAATCATGAACATGATCAGTCAAGACAAAAATTCAGAAGGACGACGCCACAAAGAAGATCATTCACTCCCAGGTATACAAATTTATTTTATGGTCATTGTTTTTATTGTACTAACTTTGGACATAAGGTTGTAGATTGCAGGGATTATAAAAGAAATGTTCAAGCAATAAGTGCCTATGTGGCTACACGTAACATTGAGTGTTACAAATGTCATAACTATGGACACATATTCAATGATTGTAGAAGCATGATCGATACTTCCATGAAAGAGAATACTAATATCAGATATAAGAAAGTATGGATAATAAAACAAGAAGAACAAGTGAACAAAGACCAAGTACCAGAGATCACAAGATTGACAATAAAACGAGATGAAGAAAATTCTACAAAGAAAAAGAAAGATGTCAGATACAAAAAGGTTTAGAAAGTAACTGAAAGGAAGGAAGGGAAAGTAAATAAGGAACAGGTTCAAGAGATTGTACTTTCAGGCATTGTAGTGAAAGATGAATCCACAGACATAAAGAAATAAGTTAGATATCAGAGAGATAATGAATCTACCCATGAAGATGATGATGAATACACATCAGAGTAGGAATTGTTCTAAGCCATCCAGCTTAGAGACTCCCAATTAATATGAATATTATACGGGGGAGTCTATGCGATAGCTATGACAGACCAAAGAACCATCCTTTGAGCAAATTGCAGAGCTTGAGAAGAGAGATTCAGAGCAATCAGTTAGCATAAGTACAATTTGATAGTATAATGATAAATGGGTTAGCATTATGGACAGTTGCACAAGTAGAGTCTTGGACAGTATGGACAGAGATGGATTCATAAGAACACTTAGCAGGTTTGGGTATATATATGAAAGTGGACGAGAGCATGGATTCATAGATTGGTTCAGAGAGTGGTTCAGAGACAAAGGAACATCATCATAATGGATGATAATTACATAGGAAATGGCTCAAACAATGCTAATGGATTACAAATTGACAGATATTTTTTTGGAAACAAGCAGTGCATACAACAGTTCACATTCAAAACATAGTAATGCTTAGAAACAACACTGACAAAACTCCCTACGAGCTATGGAAAGGAAGACCAGAAAATGTGAAGCACTTCATAGTTTTTGGAAGCAAATTCTATATTAAAAGAGAAGATGGAGGAATAGGAAAGTTTGACTCTCATGTGGACAAAGGAGTACTTGTTATTTACTCAAGTACAAGGAAAGAATACAAGTGTTATAATATAAGATTGAACAAAGTTGTGGAAAGCATCAATGTAACAATTGATGAAACAGGTAGACTAGAATCAAAGGAAGAAGATGGATCAATGAAACAACCCTTAGAAGAAGAAGCAAAAGATGAAAAATAAGTAGAAGAGGAAGATGAAGAGGATCCGACAGAAGCAAAAGAGCAAGTCCAGCAAGTATCTCCAAAGACACCCAGTAAACGAGTACAGAAGAATCATCCTTCAAATCAAATTATCAGGAACAAAGATGCAGGAGTTGAGACTAGAAGAAGAATCCGTTCACCAGAACAAATACACCTAGCACTCTTATCTACAATTGAACCAAATGGTTTTGAAGAAGCCAACAATGATGAATTTTGGAATAAGGCCATGGATGCAGAATTTGATCAAATAGAGAAAAATGATACTTGGGAATTGGTTCCAACACCAAAGAATAAGAATGTGATCGACACAAAATGGGTTTTCAGGAAATAAATTGAATGAAGATGGACAAGTTACAAGGAACAAATCTAGATTGGTATGTAAAGGATATGCACAGATTGAAGGAATCGACTTTGAAGAGACATTTGCCCCAGTTGCCAGAATGGAAGAAATCTGTTCGCTTTTAGCCTATGCATGCTCCAAAAATGTTAAAGTATATCATATGGATGTAAAATCATCTTTTTTGAATGGGGAACTTGAAGAAGAAGTCTACATTGAACAACCAGAAGGATTTCAGTTGTCAAAGAACACAAATTATGTGTGTAAATTAAATAAGGCCCTGTATGGTCCAAAACAGGCTCCTAGAGCATGGTACTCTAGACTGGATAAGTATCTGTAGCAGGCAAGGTTCAGAAAAGGAAGTGCAAACAACAACCTCTACATCAAGGTAAGTCAAGGTAATATTTTATTAATTGAAGTTTATGTTGATGATATTATTTTTGGTAGTGATGATGACAGATTAAGCCATAAATTTGCAAAAGATATGCAAAATGAATTTGAAATGTAGTTACTTGGAGAACTATCATTCTTTCTATGACTTCAGATACATCAAAGAAATCAAGGAATTTTTATTTCTCAAACCAAGCATATCTAAGAAATGCTAAAGAGGTTCGGAATGGAAGATTGCAAACCAATTGTCACTCCCATGCAAACCATTTGCAAGTTGAGCAAAGATGATGATTCAAAGTCTAAAAATCAAAGGCAATACAGGTCAATGATTGGCAGCCTATTGTTTGTGACAACATCCAGACCATATGTAATGCAAGCAGTTGGACAGGTGGCATGATTTCAAGTAGCACCAAAGGAATCACATGTTTTAGAAGTGAAGAGGATTTTCAGATATCTCAAAGGAACATAAGATCTTGGGCTATGGTATCTAAAAGGAAAGGATCTATCACTAATTTCCTACACAGACGCAGATTGGGTAGTTTGTATTGATGACTAACAAAGCACCAGTGGAGCAACGTTCTACTTGGGTGAGTGTTTAGTATCATGGCTGAGCAAGAAACAATCATCAATATCTCTAACTATGGCCGAGGCAGAGTATATTGCATCATAAGCATGTTGTACACAGGTTCTTTGGATGAAACAAACTTTGACAGATATACATGTTGAGTATGATGAGCCGATTCCAATATATTGTGATAATACAAGTGCCATTAGTATCTCAAAAAACCCAGTGATGCACTCTAAGACGAAGTACATTCTAATCAAGTATCACTTTCTACAAGAACAGGTTGCATAAAAGAACATCAGAGTTGAGTATGTGGGCACAAAAGAACAAGTGGCAAACATATTTACAAAACCACTTCCACAGGAAGCCTTTGAATATCTTCTCCAAAGACTTGGAGCTATTTATACTCCAAAATGAATGCTTTTTGAATTCTTTTTGAATGCTTATCTTATATGTCTTAGATGTACATGAGGAAGCACCATAAGAGGATAGTTCAGTCAGGGGGAGCAACCCCAGATGGAAGGATACCTTTTCCATTGATGAAAAAGGGGGAGAGATTTATCAGATGTAGAGGACAGAGGCATGGTTCCAGGGGGAGCATGAGTGATATGATTTCAGTATTGCATCAGAGTGTTTCCATCAATGCCAAAGGGGGAGATTGTTGATTAAGGTTGGTTGTCATTGATGTCAAACCTTAAAGAAAGCCCCGTAGCACAAAGGTTTGGGTAATGGAACCAATATTGTTTTATGACTCATTATTGTTTTTTCATGGTTGATAAGAAGTAAATATGGATGAAATTCAAAGTGGCCCCCTTATGGTAAAATCCCTCATGGGAAGATGCTTTGCGGAGTAAGAGAACCCATGATTAATTGTGGAATAATGAGATGAAGGACAATGAATTTTTTAGGGAAACTATCCTATATGGATAGTGCTTGTCATGCCATTTCCGGTGGTATGTGGAGCGTCACATAACTCCTCAGGGTTAGAGAGTTATGGCCATGAGAAGTTGGAGACCCCAGGTTTGGGTAATGGACCCAAGTTTGTCTAATGAGTAACGGTATGAGTTATGATATATTTTTAGATAATACTATTCTATATGGATAGTTCATGTCATTCCATTTTTGGTGGTATGTGGAACGTCACATAACTCCTCACGGTTTGTGAGTTATGGCCTTATGAAGTTGGAGGACCCTCATATGTCATCTAGAAGCCCCAAACGGTCAAAGTAGTCAAATTGGTTTAAGAGATTTTAAAAGGTAAATAATAAAGTGAAGTGACAAGTGTATTATAATTCAAAGTGAATACAAAATAAATTATTTCAATAATAAATTTAATCGATAAATTAGAAGTGGACCCAACCCAAGGCTCTCTCATTTGAATCACACTTGAGAATATTGAATATCTATAGGTGTCTAAGTTAAACAAAGGATATCTAAGCCAAAATTATGAGGAAAGTGAAGAAAACAAGGCCGAAATGTAAGGAAGGATAATTTTTTTTGATGGTGCTTTCTAAGGTATGTTATTTACAGGTCATCTCACCATTTTTGCTATAACTATTTTTCTATAATGATTTAGATCCTAAAATTTTTATGCCATTGAGAAAACATATCCAAGCATATTTGGTAAAAAATTCAGCTTGTGGGTCATTGTATTTTGGGAGTTACACTACGTGGAAAATAGTGTTTGTGGCTAGTCCTGAAACTAGTCAAACAAAGGTGCTTCGGGTAAAAACGTCATAACTTCTTCATAACAGATCCAAATTGAGTGAGACCAAATGTGTTAGTTAGGTTACAATCTGTAGTATTCTTTGTAACATTTTTAGATCAATTAAACAAATATTCCATGCATGGCATGCTCTACAAAGTCGCTCTCTAGAATAAGCCAGAATTCAGCAAGGTGTGCCATTTTTTCTATAACTCCTTTTCTGAGAGGTTCCAAGTAGTGAAACCTGGAGGAATTGCACAAAACACACTGAAGAACATTTTTTATCAGTTTCAGATCTTTATTCATTACAGGTACAAAGTTATGATTATTTCAAGTCAGTGTTGTTGACTAAGCCAAAACTAGTCTTGTGGGACTAAAGAAAAGTTTGATGAAAATGCTAGTCTCTTGTTGTTAAAGTTAAGGAATTTTTGCAGGAATGTGATCATAGACACCAGGTCTATTACAAAGCTACAAATAATATTTGTATGATAAAATTGATGAGGATTTTTGGTTGAGGTACATGTTGAGTACATGGTTGAGACAAGTAGTTGATGAGTTGGCACATACATGAGGTGTATAGTTGATGATGTTGGTACATATTGATGATTCATAGTTGATGAGTAGTTGACACATAATTGGTACATACTTGGTACATGGTTGTATGCACTTGTTTATGGTACAGGTTGATTACGGGTTGTTTGGTACAGGTTGGTGCATGGTTGATGCACTTGTTTATGGTACAGGTTGATTACAGGTTGAGGTGTAGGTTGATGCATGGTTCAAATTTATTGGTATAGGTTTACAGTGGTATATCTCAAAGTGATAGTGTGATAGTGGTTCCATCATTCTACTTCTACTTCAGGGCGGCAGGACGGGGCAAGGATAGGTGGTTGTAGCCACCTTCTGGTTGTAGCTAGAGAACATAGGGGGTTGTAGCCTCCTTCTGGTTGTAGCCAAAGAATTGGGGAGTTGGAGCTTCCCTTAGGTTGTAACTCGAGAAACTAGGGGGTTGAAGCCTCCTTCCAGTTTCAGCTAGAAAACAAAGGATGTTGGTGCTTCCAATGAATGTAATTCTTCAAGACATATAAAAAAAAACATTCTGTAGTTTTCTCCCGATTTGGGTTTCCACGTAAAAAACTGGTGTACTGTGTATGTGTATGATTGTTCATTTGTTCATTACTTATTTACTCTGCATTTATTGGATGATAATGCTTCATTGATATAACACTTGGACTATATGGTTAAAAGGGATTAAATTGCTCTATTACTGATTCACCCCCCCTCTGAATAATCCAACAACCACTACAAACTCATAATGTCCATACCTGGTTCCGAAGGCTGTCTTATTGATGTCTTCTTCCTTGATTCTTACCCAATGGTATCTGGAACTTAAGTCTATCTTTGAAAATATCTTTTCTCCTCTTAGCTCATCAAAGAGGTCATCAATTTTGGGTAGAGGGTATTTTTTCTTTACTGTGGCTTTATTCAACTGTCCAAAGTCGATACACAACATCAATGCTCCATCCTTATTTTTGACAAAGAGTATTGGTGCTCCCCAAGTTGAAACACTTGGACGTATGTACCCTTTCTTCAACAACTCTTCAAACTGCGTTTGTAATTCTTTTAACTCTAGTGTACTCATTCTATAAGGTTTTTTTGATACTGGGGTAGCTCCTGGTACTAAATCAATAGAGAAATCTATCTCCCTCTTCGATGGAAATCCTAGTATTTCTTCGAATACATCTTCAAACTCTTGCAATACTAGAAAATCTCCAAGGCTTGGCCCTTTTGTCTTTTCTGGCTCCTCCACATGATTTGCATACAATTGACATCCTTTCCTGAAACATCTCTTCAGTTGTAAGGCTGAAATTTCTCTTATGGAGATGTGTCTTGGAATTCCTTTCACAATGCTCTATTTTCCTTCTTCATCAAGACATGTAAATGTCTTGTTATGACAATCTAGGATAGCATGGTGTTTGTCCAACCAATCCATTCCAATTAGGATATCATAAGATCTTAACGGTATGATATTCATATCAGCATTAGTACTCACTCCATTCAGATTTATTGGACAACTTATGACAGCCTCATTGATCCTTCTTTTCATTCCAGTGGCTAGCTGAACCAAACTTGAATTTTCAATATTACTTTTATCCAAATGTAATATATCCACTATTTTAGGATCAATGTAACAATGAATTTCTCCTGAATCAATTAAAATAGAAATAGCTTGATTAATGATCTTACCTTCCACTTCGATCATATTGGATTGGTACTATGCTTGTCGATCCTCTAAGGCTGCATATATTCCCATGTCCTCTACTATTGTATCATCTTGGATGTTGTGCATGGTCTTCATTTTATCTCCTCTGTGAGGGAAATCCTTGTATAGGTGATTTTCTTCGCACCCCTAACATTGGATTGGTGGTCTTCCTATTTTCCCCTGGGAATCTTCTTTCTTGGATTCATCTTTAACAGATTGATCTTGTTGATTTTTATTAGGGTTATTTCTATTGAAAGAAGGTTTGAATCCCTTCCTTCTCTGATCATATTTTTTCTTTTTCTTATCCTTCCAATATTTTTGCATGGATTCTCTTCCATTGCCTTGATCATACATGTACTTATCCTTCCTGATGGTCTCAATCAATGTCCTGGGCTCATCATATTGAATCTTATATTTATAAAATGAATGTACTCCACTCAAAAACCTCTATATTTTTACCTTCTCATCTTGTATAAACCCCACATACTTTAGCAATCCCAAGAACGTTTTTTCATATTCTACCATGGTCATGCTTCCTAGCCTGAGTTCAAAGAACTCCTAGATTTTCTTGTCATAAAATTGCTCTAAAAGGTAATCCTTCTGAAAATATTTCTTGAATTGATTCCAAGTGATCTGATTCTCATTTATGTGTTCAACTTGCTTAAGTTGATCCCACCACATATCATCTTTTCCATGTAAATGGTAAGTGGAAATTATGGCTTTTAGGTTTGATGAGTAGTTATGCAATTGAAAATACATCCTGAGTCCAAGTAGCCATGCTTCAACATCATATTCCCTTTCTCTTTCACCCATCAAAGGACGACACCTTAATCTTCCTCAACTCTCCTTGCAAATTGTCCAATTCATGTCTTCTTCTTTAGTGCCTAACATGAGACACTTCTGGACTGCTTATGGAGTCTTCAGATGCATAAAATTTCCTTGTTGAGTAAGGAGGTGAGTAATGCCTATGAAATTTTGCTATAACTTCTTTAATGTGCAAATCTTTTGTAGTTACCTCTTCTTTCATGATATCTTTCTTCTTCCTCATGCCTTGAGTCTGATCCATTATTTGCTTGCTTATGCAACTAATATAGGATTTGCATCACTTGTGAATTTATCTGATTTTATTCTCTCATAAACCTCTCGTTGTATTCTTTGTAACTTTTCACTTATATTTTCATGCTTCTCATAGTCTATATTAATGTTTCTTGTTCCCCTCTGCTTCTGTGCTAATTTGATTATGTCTCTGCATTGTCAACATTGATATTTTGACCTTTGGATTCTTTATCATGATTGAAGGCTCCCTCTCCTTCCTCCATTTACTGAATATGCATTCTTATATTGAAATTCTATGGTTATACTCCCTAATTATGCAAAATTTTCAAGTAATCATTTTGTTAGAATTGTGCATATTATAGAATTTTTTCCAAACAACGCTATAGGTCCTTTTTCTGCTCAATTCATGAAGAAATATATCATCATTCTCTAAATTATAAAAGATCAATGTTATTCTACTCTGAATCATATTTCCAACGAATATACTCATGTCTCACTTCGATCATTGAGCTGAAAGTTATGGCTTCCTGAAAAAGCCACTTTCACCCTTTTTGTGCATTTCCTCCACTGGTGCAATTTTATTGAAATGACAACTTCTGTCAACTACATAATAAAATATGTCAAGAAATAGATAAAATTTTATATGACACATAGATTATAATAATGACAATGAATTCATATCAACTCTCATATTTTCAAGTTGATTCTCCAATAAAAAACTGTAGCAATCTGGAATCTGCAACTTTGTCATTTTTCACCCTTTTTTCCAAACTTAGAATTTTTAGCAAAAATGGCTATGAGAAAGGAAAAACGCGTGAAGGCATGTTAGTCGGTGGCAAGACTCATTAATGAGTAATTGTATAGCCATCCCCACTTAATCCACTCACTTATTTTTAAATCTTAAAATATAATATAATTTTTATTATTTCTTCCATTTTATCATAAGACTCATTAATGAGCGATTGTATAGCCATCCACACTTATTCCATTCACTTATTTTTAAATTATAAAATATAATATATTTTTTATTCTTTCTTCCATTTTCACATAAATATTTGTTGTGATTTTAAGTTTAGCATTTTGAACATTTTCTCATAAGACTTATTAATGAGCAATTATATAGTTGTTCCCAATCATTCCACTCACTTTTTTATAAATCTTAAAATATAATATAATTTGTATTATTTCTTTCATTTTCAAAAATAAATATTTATTGTGATTTTAAATTCATCATTTTGAAAGTTATGCCATGGAACAACTTTAAAGGGATTACAATATTTATTTATGTTACTTAGTGTCTTTATGTAATTTAATGTAAAGCATAATGTATTGTCAAACTTTTAAATAAATAAAATAGCATATTTTTTTAAACAGGTGAATGGGAATGTCTAAGTAATTTAAGGGAAGTTTTTATATTAATGTGGTTAATTGAAATCATGAAAATATTGCAATTAAAATAATATTATTTAAAATAGTTTTACTATTAAAATAATTCTGAGATGGATAAAAAGTTTGTACATTTTGAAAAGAAAGAGAATAAATTCTGTATATTCTATGGTAAATTCTAAAACTCTATAATTAAATATATGATCTTTAAGCTATGAATTTTATTAATTACGATTTCAATTTATTTTTTTTAATAATAAAGTTGTTGAGAATAATGATGTAATGAAGTTTTATACTTTAAAACCTTTTTAAAAGTGTGACCTTTAAGAACACTCTTCAACATAATAAAATATTTTAAAAATTAACAACATACAACTCCTTTTTTTAATTGAAATTTGATGTTCAGATATTGAAAATGAACTTTATGGTCCCTATGTCAATACCCTTTCTTTTCATATATGTCACTCCTTAAAAACACCCTTAAATATAATTAAATAACTTAAAAATTGTGAATATATAAATCCTTTTTTTAATTAAAATTTAATATTTAGAGATTGGAAAGGAATTTTACTATCCTTTATCAATATGTTTTATAAAATTCACTCAATTGCAATTTGTCACCCACTACAATGAAAATACATTTTTAAAAGTGTGACCCTTTAAGAATATTCTTCAATGTAATAAAATATTTTTAAAATTGACAACATACAATTTTTTTTAATTGAAATTTGATGTTAAGATATTGAAAATGAACTTTATGTTCCCTATGTCAATACCCTTTCTTTTCATAAATGTCACTCCTTAAAAAAACCCTTCAACATAATTAAATAACTTAAAAATTGGGAATATATAAATCTTTTTTAAATTGAAATTTAATAATTAGAGATTGGAAAGGAATTTTACTATTTGTCGCCCACTACAATGAAAAATTAATCGTCTTACAAAATTCACTCAATTACAATTTGTCACCCACTACAATGAAAAATTAATCATCTTATATAGAATCATCTCTCATTATAATATCCATAAAAAATTATAATATAAACTTTATGTACATCTTAAATTTAAAATTTATAAAAACTTTTAAAAATATATTATTATTTAAATTAAACATAGAATAGATTGTTTTAGTATACAAATTCAAAACTATATGAAAATAAAAATATAATGCAATTGTTTTATTCCATACTCAAAGTTCAAGGCTTTCATGTCTAAAAATATAATGTAATTGTTATATATATATATATATATATATATATATATATATATAAACAAGGGTAGGTAGTTATGCAGTTAATATTTGTTAAACAAAGTACATCAAGAAATGACGGCCTTCATTAGTGGACCTAATCGAACCTGCAACTACGATAAATATGGAGTTTAATGAACCAAGGGGGCCCTACCGCCATAAGCACTCAACCGCCAACTCTCATTAAAATATTGTCCCACCTACTCTATTGTCCATCCATATCCCTCATTTCCACCCAACCTTCCCTCTGATTCGACCAGAATCTATTGTCCCTTCCTCCCCATGTCAGACTAGGGAAGACCGCAAAGCCCCACTCTCTGATACATATCCTCTCCCCTTGTCTCTTCTGGGCCCCTCCTGGGTATACTGGTAGATGAATCTCGTTTCAATAACTCCTCGAGACTCTCACAAATGGAGGTCGAAGTCAACACGTTGATGAGCACTGCTGGCGAGGTACTATGGAATAGCTCAGGCCTATTTAAGACTGCATATGAACTCACCTCTCTTTTTAAACAACCCCCTCCGCAGACTAGA
>ML819917.1:14411-28844 GCA_009831015.1 Picea engelmannii | reverse complement strand
ATCAGTTTGCTCAAGCTCTTGGCACTCCCTCCCTAGCTGTATTTACCACTGAACTCTCCCATCTACAAGAAAAACTACACCCGACTTCTCTCGCCGCAAAGAAGCTAACCAATATCTCTTCTCCTCAAAATCAATCTCAACATCACACGCCTGCACTCCACAGGATATCCTCCCCTCTGCAACGCCCTGTCAACACACTTTCTGCTTAGCACCTATCCACTACTCCTCGTGGAGATATCTTTGGGCCTCAACGAGAGGCTCACACTTACTCTTCCAACAATAGGAAACCGGCTCTCAGACTATGGCGCTCTAGGAAAACAAAAAAGAAAATGGTGTCTGGGGCCGATATTGGCCTAGAAGACTCTGTCACCATGGCACTTTGCACTCTAATAGGTCGACTATCCTATAAACACCTCTTCAAAACTGACCTTACAGACTGGGTGCACACCATATGGAGTCCACTGTTGGGCTACGAAACAAGATCTCCCACCTCCCGAGAAGTTGGTTCGGCTTCCATTTCAACACTATTGAATATGCTTCACTCATACTAGAGAGACTGTGAGTGATAGACAAAGCCAGCCTCATACTGAAGCATTGGCGAGTCTGTTTTGAACCCTCACTAGACTATTTTCGCCTTCGACATATCTGGGTACTGCTAACTAGATTGCCTCTACACCTCTGGAATGCAAAATCCCTAGAGGCCATTGGAAACACTCTTGGACGCTTCATTAGTGTGGACAAAGAGGCCATCGTTGCCCCTGCCAAAATGGCAGCCAAGGTACTACAGAACTAGACATACATGAGGGACTACTGGAAAACATTGACATCGAATGGAGAGAACACCACACCCACCAAAAGCTAGATTACCTTGGAATTCCCTTCAGGTGTACCCTATGCAGACAAACTGATCATCTAAGGAAACATTGCACTGGCTTCATGGAAGAAGAGCTAACCGAAGAATCCATGTTGTAACTTTCCTCCTGCATAGACTCCCCAGAGGTGAACACAGAGGATTCTTATCTGGACCTCTTAGAGGCTGAGGACCCAATGGATCTAGACTTCATTACAGGTAAACTCAAACAAGTCTACCCTACTCTTTACTTTACATTGACTGCCTAGGAAAAAGAACAGTTGGATACACATATTAATCTAGCTCCGGAATATACAACTCCTCCCTAGGAAGAAACTTCTCTGCTACAGGTACAATCCTTCCCTCCTCCAACCCCCAACACCACTCTTCCAAGAAAAGATTTACCAAACCATCCTTATCCCCCCACCGATATCCCCATCAAACCCCCTCAATCTTCAGTCAATATCAAGCCCAATCAAGCCTCAAACATCCCCTCACTCGCCACCACTAGACCCCCCCTCTCTGTCTCTCCCCCCTACCTTAACCTCTTCGACTGAGAATCTGGTTCCTCCTTTTCTTACTACTATGGAGGACACCAATGTCCTCCTCCCTTGTGACTCAGATACAGGGAACAACACCATAGGAGACGTCCTCAACTCCCTCATCCTGAACTATAGTGAAGCTCTTTCTCCTATTCCCCTCCCTACTTATCGTGGAAGAGGTACTTTTTGACCTTCATCCTATGGCGAGGCACTGGACCTCTCTGTCGCCCCAAAAATAGATTTGGAAAATGAATTTACCTAGTCAAAGGGGCAATGCTTTGATCACTCACCGATAAAAACTAGGAGTGCTCATAGAAAAGAGGGTCCTTCAACACACTCTGACAATGGGGCGCTTAGAGGCATAAAATCTCTTGCCATAGCCAAATCATGATCCTTCTCTCACTCAATATAAGAGGGGTTGGGGGATCCCTGAAAACCACCTCGTTCAGAAGACTACTCTCCAGGACTTCACTAAACATTATCTCCCTATAGGAAACAATGGTGAATGGACAAAAAGTCAGGTCTTTCTTGAATCAGTTCCCCCCGAACTAGATTACCATCTTTGTAAGCTCCATTGGAACCTCCAGTGGCTTGGTTGTTTCTTTGGATCTGTCTATTTTTTATATGGTCCCTTACCTATGCAGTGGTGGTATATTTCTCATGGGTACATGTATTTGGAATAATCAACATATCTCTTTACTAAACATCTATGGACCATGCACCAAGCGTAACAATTTTTGGGATAAGGTGGCGACTCGGGTCATACTAGACTATTCTAAACTTATCATAGCAAGGGACTTGAATCTTACAATAAGTGTGGGGGAAGTCTGGGGGACCACGACATCTCTAAATCCACTGGATAGCTACTTCAAAAATATTTTCCTAGCTCATGCTCTGGAAGATATCCCACCAACTGTCATCATCCCCACTTGGTGCAATGGCCACACAGTCTCTAAGGCAATAAAAAATAGGCTAGACATGGTTCTTATCTTGGAAGATCTAGCTACACTTGATGGACGAATCTGAACCTGGGTGGACTATCCCTTTCTATCGGACCACACCCCTATCCTCTTACAACTTGACACCACACCTTCTCTGAAAGCATACCATTTCAAGATGAATCCTAGCTGGCTACAAGAGGAAAATTTTAATGACATTGTCAAGGAAGTCTAGAAAGATCCAATCTACAACACCGAACAGAGACCTCAACACCGCTTGGTCTAGAAATTAAAATCTCTTAAATGCCGCATCAAACAGTGGGCACACCATTACAGACAAAAAAACCATACGAGACTTATAGATTTGGAGAACAATATTCAGACCCTTCTCCTTGAAGACAAGTCAGACGGGGGACACCGTAACAGGATCCTCTCCTTACAACACCTGGAGACTGAAAGAAATAAAATCCTCCTTGTGGATGAAGCCCGGTGGTGAAAACATAGCAGAGCAACTTGGATCAAAGGTGGCAATCTCAACACAAAAAAATTTCACCGTTTTGTGATCTCCATACAGAATAAAAATTATATTTGGGAGATTTCAGATGACTCGGGGTTTATACATAGGGACAATGAGCTCTAAACATTGCAGCCACTACACACTTCAAATATTTTTATGAGGCATCTACACTCATATGTCCACAGGACTCTATATCTATCGCCAGACTCTTCCCATAGTTAGTCACAGCAGAAGATACAAACTTACTGAATAGTTCATGCATTCTTCAGGAGGTTCTTGGGGCTCTAAATTACTTTAATAAAGATAGAAGTCTAGGCCCTGATGGTTGGACTGTAGAATTTTTTCTACACTTTTTTGACTTGGTTGGGACCGACCTGCTAAACCTTGTGGAAGACTCCAAACTTAGAGGCAGAATCATAGGCGTCATGAACTTGACTTTCCTGACACTCATCCCCAAAGAAAACAATCCATCCACCTTTGGGGACTACAGATTGATTGATTTATGCAATATTTGCTACAAACTGATCACAAAAATCATTGCAAACAGGATCAAGCCCATTCTCTCGAGGAAACTTTCGGGTGAACAACTGGTATTTTTAAAAGGAAGAAAAATCCTAGATTCCATTGGCATGGCATAGGTATGCCTGCACAACATCAAGGATAAAAAGTCAAAGGAACTCATTCTGAAATTAGACCTGAAAAAATCCTTTGACTGCATATACTGGGATTTCCTTAGATTAATCCTGACTCAATAGGGCTTCAGTCTTTCCTCTATTAGGTGGATCATGTGCGGAGTGACAACTACAATTTTTTATGTCCTAGTGAATGGTGAAACTTCCCCTTTTTTTCGCAGTGGCAGAGGCTTGAGGTAGGGTTTCCCACTCTCCCTTTTATTATTCATTTTGATCATGGAAGGCTTGTCACTACTTCTAAAAAATAGTCAATCTAAAGGGAAGATTTATGGGATAAAATTTTCCATAGTTGTCAGGATTTTACACCTAATGTTCACCAACGATGTTCTTATTATGACCAATGGCTTAGTTCAGGAATGGAAGGAAATCAAAGAAATACTGAAGACCTTTTGCAATGCCTCAGGACTTTTGATTAATTGGGACAAATAGACCTTCCATTTTTCAAATCTTCAATACCAAACACTCTCCCTACTAAAATATCTTCTCCCTCACAGATTTATACACCTCTCTGAAGGTTTCAAATACCTCAACTATTTCTTAAAATTTGATTCACTCAAGCCCACTGATTGGAACTAGCTCATCGCCAAAGTTGAGAAAAGAATCGGTCACCAGTGTAACCATTAGCTATCTTTAGGAGGTCATTTCACCCTTATCAACGGAGTCTTAGAAGGTCAACTCATTTTCTGGATGGTGTTAGCAGCCATACTTGCCATTGTGTTAGACAAGCTAAGGAAGTTGTCATTCAATTTCCTCTGGTCGAGTTTCACGAATCACAGTCGCCAACACCTGTGCAACTGGGAAACATTAGCAAAACTAAAAAAAAAGGGGGGTTGGGGGATCAGGAACCTCTCCAACTCCAACCAAGCACTGGAGGCCAACACTCTTTGGCGTGTTTTAACACAAATAGGTATCTGGCAATCATTCATAAAGGATAAATACATGCCACATGTATTGGTGGACTCCTGGCTCATAACAGTTATGCCCTCTACAAGATCGGCCTCACAACTTTGGAGAAACCTTACAAAATCCATGAGTTGATATCCAATTTTCTCTACTAGAACTCGAGCTCTGGGCACTCCATCATCCTTGGAAAGGACTGCATCATTGGAATGGAACAAGAATCTTATCTCTCCCCACAACTGATCTCCTTCAATAATTCAAAAAACTTCATGTACCTATTCCAAGAGACTGGGGCACGCAAAAATGACTTTCTATTAAACAACTGGAAATCTAGCCAGGAAATCAAACTACCTGCAATCTTAGCTCCTGAATGGAATATCTTTTGTCAGCACCTCTCAAGCATGGGCATTCATCTCTATGCAAAAGATTACCAGTCGATGTGGACAGGGGACGACCGCTTGGGTAACCTGACAGCAAAAAATGTTTACACGGAGATCTCAAATCACACCTGGCATAACACAATCGGTGGCTAGAGGCACAGTCTCTGGACTTGGAATTTAATACTCAAGATAAAACTTTTCATCTGGCTCACGCTTGAAAACAATATTAATACCGGGGACATCCTCCGAAAAAAAGGATGGGTCGGCCCCAACATCTTCCACCTCTGCAACAAAGAAGAAGAAATTGTACAACACATCTTCATCAACTGCACTTTCACCTAATCATTCTGGGACATCATCTCTGTAGCTCTCAATTTTAATATCATCTGGGACGAGCACACATTAGTAGATTACTTTGAAAACTGGTAAAAAATCGCCCATCACTCACTAAACCTCCCTCCCATGGTCTGTCGGCATGTGTGGCTTGATAGAAATTTTTTTATCTTTGAAAATAGGCCTCCTTCCACCAATACAGTGGCCTTCAAATTGCTTGGCCTACACAACTCTTGGACAACCATTCACCCAAGAATAGTGTCAAAAAAAACCAATCACAATATCCTTACCCCGAAAGAGTCTCCCACAGGATGGTTCGATGGAGAAGCATAATGAAATGGTATGCAGAGCGGTGCAGGAGGTGTGATATATATCTCTCCAAATACTCTTTGCAGATGGACTTTTAATTGCGGACAGGGCACCAACACCAAGGCAGAATTATTGGGCACCTAGGCCACTCTCCATCTGGCCTCAAGACTAAATTTAGATACACTCTTGTTGTATGGGGATTCCCGCATTGTCATAGACTGGTTGAAAAACAAAGGCAAGATACAAGTCACCACCCTCTTGGGCTGGAAGGATAGGATTAGGAAACTTCAATCATCTTTCAGCAAGCTCAACTTCAAACATATTTATCATGAAAAAAACAAGGAAGCCGACTTACTCTACAAGGCTACACTCAAGAAAAAAGTAGGAATCATAACCTTCAATATTTGGGTGGACGGGCACGAGGGCCCCTCCCATGTTCTAAGATTATTTTAGGATGAGCGCCAGCTACAAAATCAGAAATATGATCAGTCATTTTGATATACTCCTTTGCAGAGCACAACTTCAAATCATTAGCCTAGACATCCTCTCCTCTTTTCCCCGTAGAACCACCGGAATTGTCTCCATTACACTTCCGCTCTTCGGTAAAATTATTGTTGGCTGACAACACTAGATTGACTATGATCAACATGGAATGTAGGTATTTTCTTCTGGGTATTTGTTTTATCTTGAATTGTAACCTCTCAAGCATAGAACAAAAATTATATCTCTAATATAATTGTGAAATTTTTCTGTGGAAAAAAATCATTCATTCAATGTGTGTTATATCGAACTTGGGAGCAGTCATTGATTCATCTTTGTTATCATATAAAAATAATTGCAACCACATGATGAAAAGAAAAAATAAACTGAACATGACATTACCTTTCTCGAAGAAGACACAACATTTCTATGAAAATGATTTAATTTTTTTAGTGATGATTTTGACCATTTTATTGATAACGTATAGATGAAGGAGAAATGAGATTGAGTGATTATATTCAAGAATAAAATTATTATATTTTTAATTATTGATTTGAAAGGGGGATTAGTGTTAGTCTGTAAAAATTTTCCAAAATGATTTTTCTTAATAATTAAGTAAAAAATATCAAACTAAAGTGGTCACAAAATGACTTTTTAAATATGATGCAGGGGTTTGAGAATAAATATATATGGATATGTTTTCTTGTTCTCAATTTAGTGTAAAAAAATGTTGGATTACTGAGAGGGGGGGGGTGAATCAATAATAGAGCAATAGTGATTATTTTTAACCAAATAATCCAAGTGTTATATCAATGTATAATTATCATCCAATAATGAGCAATGAACAAATGAACAATCATACACATACATAGTACACCAATGTTTTATGTGGAAACCCAAAGCAGGAGAAAACCATAGAATGATTTTTCTTATATGCCTTGAAGAATTACATTCATTGGAAGCACCAACTTCCTTTGTTTTCCAGCTGCAACTGGAAGGAGGCTCCAACCCCCTAGTTTCTCAGGCTACAACCTGAGGTAAGATCCAACTACCCAACTCTCTGGCTACAACCAGAAGGAGGCTACAACCCTCTATGTTCTCCAGCTACAATAGAAAGGTGGCTACAACCACCTATCCGTGCCCCATACAACCGCCTTGAAGTAGAAGTAGAATGATGGAACCATTGTCACACTATCACTGTGAGATATATCATTGTAAACCTGTATCAATAAACCTGAACCATGAATCAACCATTCATCAACATGTACCTCAACCTGTAATCAACCTGTACCATGAACAAGTGCATCAACCATGCAACAATCTGTACCAAACAACCTGTAATCAACCTGTACCATAAACAAGTATATCCAACCATGTACCAAGTATGTACCAATCATGTGTCAACTACTCATCAACTATGAGTCATCAATATGTACCAACATCATCAACTATACACCTCATGTATGTGCCAACTCATCAACTACTTGTCTCAACCATGTACCCAACATGTACCTCAACCAAAATCCCTCATCAGTTTCATCATCAAAATATGATTTGTAACTCTATAATAGACCTAGCGTATATCATCACATACCTTCAAACCTTCGTTAACTTTAACAACAAAAGACTAGCATTTTCATCAAACTTTTCTTTAGTCTCGCATGACTAGTTTTGGATTAGTCAACAACCCTAACTTGAAATAATCATAACTATGTACCTATAATGAATAAAGATATAAAAATGATATACAATGTTCTTTAGTGTGTTTTATGCAATTCCTTTAGGTGTCACTACTTGGAACCTCTCAGAAAAGGAGTTATATCAAAAATGGCATACCTTGTTGAATTCTGGCTTATTCTAGAGAGTGACCTTGTAGAGCGTGCCTCGCACAGAATATTTGTTGAATGTGTATGAAAATGTTGCACAGAATATTGAAGAATTTACTATAACCAACACATTTGGTCTTACTGAATTTGGATCTGTTATGAATAATTTATGACATTTTTACCCGAAACACCTATTTTAAACTAGTTTCAGGACTAGCCACAAACCCTATTTTCCACGGAGTGTAACTCAAAAAACAAAACCACCCACAAGCTAAATATTTTACCAAAGATACTTGGATATGTTTCCTCAATTTCATATTAATTGCATGGTTTGAATCATTCTAGAAAAAACGTTATTGTGAAAATGGTGAGATGACCTGTAAATAACATACCTTAGAAAGCATCATCAAAAGAATTTATCCTCCCTTGAATTCTGGCCTTATTTTCTTCACCTTCCATATGAAATTTGGCTTAGATATCCTTTGGTTACCTCAGACACATATAGATATTCAATATTCTCAAGTGTGATCTAAAAAGAGAGAGCCTTGCCTCTTATTTATACTCTCCAAGTAACTTCCTTAAAAACATCTTCTAGGTCACTTTGCCCACTTTCCTTATTTTAGGGTTAACCCACTTCTAAATTCTCCATTAAATTTATTATTTAAATAATTTATTTTGTATTCACTTTGAATTATAGTACACTCATCACTTCACTTTATTATTTACCTTCTAAAATCTCTTAAACCACTTTGACTACTTTGACCTTTTGGGGCTTCTAGATGACATATGAGGGTCCTCCAACTTCATAAGTCCATAATCTCAAACCCTGAGGAGTTATGTGACGTTCCACATACCACCAGAAATGGAATGACATGTACTATCCATATAGAATGGCATTACCTGCAAACATATCAAAATACATAGCATTATCCATCAAACAAACTTGGGTCCATTACCCAAACTTGGGTTCTCCAACTTCTCATGGTCATAACTCTCTAACCGTGAGGATTTATGTGACATTCCACATACCATTGAAAATGGCATGAAAAGAAATATACATATATGATAGTTTCACTGACCTTCATATCACTATTCCACAAATAATCATGGGTTCTCTAACCATACTTCTTGGATAACTCAATCCGCAAAGTGTCTTCCTGTGAGGGCTTTCACCATAAGGGGACCACTTTGGAGTTCATCCATTTGTACTTATTATAAATAATGACAAGACAATAATGAGTCATATTTACATCAAACAAACTTGGGTCCATTACCCAAACCTTTGTGCTACCAGGGTTTCTTCAAGGGCTGACATCAATGACAACCAACCTTAATCAACAAAAAATATTATTTTTTTCTTTAAAAATAAATATGTGATATTGTCGTTCTAAATTTCCATGGGTAATATGTCAAAAACAATATTGAACTTGGAGATCCAACCGTGAGGATAAGAGTAAGTGGCAGTTTTGGTTGATGATTGCAAGAATTCAAGGTACAAAACTATCTTCTCTACACTGGATCTTTGTGTTTGCAATGGACCTTTGTTTTTGCAACTGATACAAATCCTTCCCTACTTTTGCATGGAACAAATTTGATTTTGCAACTAGTATTTTCCCTGCATTTCAAACTGAAAGTTTCACTATTGGATCATTTGTGTTGGACGAATCTCATGTAACCGCTAATCGATATTCTCCAAACCATGATGCATTGTGTGATAAGTGGGAAGATCTCTCATATCACATGTGAAGCCCTCATAGGGTGCGTTGCATGTAAGGAAAGGATATATGTCTTACCACATGAAAATAAATATAAAAACAACTTATTTAAAGCAATATAAAGTCAACAATGTATTGAATAATTCAACGCCCGACATATGTAGTGCATGATTTTTACCATCTTACAAAGAGAAACCATGTGGTGAGGGCGTAAACATGTGGTCAGATTGGTATGTGAGCATTTCCATGAATCCCAGCCACCTGGAGCCACCTGTAGGGAATTGAGGTTGGAGTACTATTGATCTAAAAGATTGTCTTAGAGTCTTTAAGTCAACCTCACAAGGATAAATTCCCATGTGTTTTTAAAGATTTGGTACTCCTCTATTTCAAATAACATAAAAATTCCTAAGAAAGGACCAATCTTATTTTTGAATTAAATATTCACATGTAAAGAATACCTAAGAAAGGACCAGGTATCTTGTATAAAGAAATTATTTTCACTATGCTACAAGTATGGACTACATATAACAGAGAACTCCAAATGATCATTTCATTAAACCCAATAAAGATTTTGATAGACACACATCTGAAATATCATGCTTAAATTCAAATTCTTATGAAATCAATAATGTTATGTCCCAAACTAGTTCTTTGGGAACCTCAAAAATAATAGATGTGATGCAAGAGCAAAACCACCCCAAGTCAAAGTTGAAATTCTAGGACCTTCCACAAGAAGGAAGCGTGGCAAGAGGACGTGATTTTCCATTATTTCATGTGAATTTGGTAAGGTTTGGTTGATTTTGTGCAATTGATGGAGATCTTAGGAGAAATCCATGGATCTGAGATGATCCACGACCTTGTATTGTTCTTGTTTATTTATGTAAGCTTTCGAGCGTCTAAGAGGAGGGGGCTAGGGAAAATGTAGAATCAGGTTGTGGAGAGTGGCCTGACCCATAGAGGCCATGTAATGTATGATCGATCTTGATGTTAATGTTAATGGATTTATTTTTGTGTATCTCGAGTGTTATCTCTGTGTGATGAATTCAGGGCTTAATTTTGTTGTTGTGTGCACAACACGATTAAATCTATGATTGAGTTATGTGTGAGTGAGAGGCCTTGAATGAGGAGTTGTTGCAGGTCTGATGTGTAGCATAAGTACTTGGTTGTAGGTTGGAATGGTGAAGAGACACACGGTACAAAAAGGAGAAAGATCATTTGTCAATCACAAGATGGATCAATGGTGATCCTTTGAACTGATATCATGAGACCGAGGGAGAGATATGGCCATACGTCAAAAAGGGTCATCAGGGCCTAATCAAATCTAGACGTTCTGAGGAAGGAAACTTTGAGAAATAGATCTAACCATTCATTGGAGCATAGAAACAATGATTCAGATCAATTGTAGATTGAACCCTCACAGATTTGGGTTCCTCTGAAGCCTCGATGCCAAAAATCCGATGAGTGATCAAAATCGTTCATTGGAGAGGAGGTTCAATGGTTCATATTGTAGGTAGAAGAAACTTGACTAAGGGTACAGATATATTTGGATCTTATCAAACCAATAGTTGTGAAGGAGACACATGGCCATAGTTTCAGTGAACTCTGAGAGTGGTCTAGTCTAAATTGTCAGAGTGATCCATATTTGAGGAGTCTGATGGTGGCACTCTGATACAATAGAAGAAAGGGTCTAATAGAGAAGTCATATAGAAGAAGACTTTGATAGCTTGTAATTGGTTCCAACCCATGGTTCTATCAAAATTAAGCGCCTGTATTTTAGCATTTGATTGTAATGCCTAGCACTTGGTCCTATTGTGGCAAAAGAAGATTAAGTTCCTATGAAATTCATAAGGTGACACTGAGTTAAAGACTCCAAGATGTAGTTTAGGGTGTAGTTGAGATTGTATAAGGAGTTTTATTTCTTCCATGGACGAAGTTTTAATCCATGTGTGGGCTAGATAACCCACGGGTCCTTGGATCAAAGCTCATAAAGAGTCGATTTGACAGACCCTAAGTTTTGGTCTTCATCAAGATGTCTTTAAATAAATAGGCAATAATGTCTTAGGTTACAAATAAAAACAAGTGTTTGTCCTTCAAATAGGACTGGGATGGGATTCCCACAAACCATAAAATGAAAGAGAGACCTAGAAGAAAAAAAAAAATAGTCAAGGTTCAGCCTTAGGTTTCACATGTTTTTGGGAACAAAAAAGGCAAAATTACAAATGAATGAAGAAGAAATATGGAAAGAGAATGAATAAGGTTGCTACTTGACTTATTGTGATCTTAACCAATGTTTGTGTTAACCATTCTTCTATGTAATCCCTCATCAGAGCAACCTTTATTTTGTGCTTGGTTTTTATTTCAAAGATTTCATTATCCATTTCTCTTAAATCAATACTTGATTCGTGAAACGTGTCCTTGATATCATCTTTTTTATTTATGTATTGGACAAGCCACCTTTCCACCTCATCTTTGGAGAATTCCACCTAGTCACTAAACTCACTCGCCCATGCAGATTTTAATACTTCAATCTATTGCAATAGTTGTTATTTATACATGAGTATGGTATCCATTAATAAATTGGGGTCATTCAGTTCTTTTGTAAGATCAACAAGTTTAATAAATAAGTCATCTCTCTTGATTTTAACAACTTCCAATTCAAACAACATTTCTCTTAAAAATTTAATCCTTTTGCTTCTAGCAAGCGTTAATCTATTTCATTTAGATACTAGAGGGAATATTTTGTTCTCTTGTGTGGGTGTTCCTTCGAATTGAAAATTTTGCTGCAAATGTTCCCACAAATTCCTTGTAAAATCATTCATGATTCTCTAGATCCTTTTGGAGACATTCTCTAAAATGTGTAACCCTTATTGAAAAATTGGTTGAACTTTGTGTTAGTTCCCAGATTTCATGGATTAGGTCTATTATTTTATGGATTCCATCTCCAACATATTTTCTCATAGACAACAACAAATGTAATACCTAATATCATGGAGGGAGAAGTAGTGTTCCATTTGGGATACCCACTCGATCGGGTCTGATCCATCAAATTTATTCATCTCAACTTTTGGCACCTTATTCCAAGAATTTGGAGAAACCTAAGGGGAGTGGGAAAGATGAGTATTTTCATAATGGGAATAATGAGTAGCCTCAAAGTGGTACTCAAGGTTCTTACCCTTGTTGTGTGTCACCAAGTCTTGCAGTTGTTGTTGGATGGTGGTCAGGCTTGTATGGACCTGTTCCATGTCCTCAGAGAGTTTTTTTACCTTAGTGTCTGACTCTTCCAGGTTCTGAGCACGAGTGGTAGGGGCCATTATGGAGGCCTAGGCTGAATGATACCTCAACAATCAACACAATATAAGGAGGTTGTTGGGATAGGTGGTAAATAAGGGTGTCAGAAAGGGGGGTCAGGTCCATTGAAAAAAGAGGCTTAAAAATGAGAGGTACCATGAAAATCAGGACAAAGAGAGGAATCCAATGGGAGAGGTCCCAATTGAGGGTGTCAGAAAAAGGAGGTCGGGTCCACTGAAAAAATAGGCTTAAAAATGATAGGTACCACTGCAATCAGGACAAAGAGAGGAATCCAATGGTAGAGGTCCCAAATAAGGGTGTTGATGGGACCACTATACTCTTGTGGAGTTGTACTCTGATCTGAATATTGTTGCCTCATCAAAACGCCCAAATTCTTAACAGTTAAAAATGTGTAGTCAATTCACAACCAAAATGGAGGAAGAAAGGTTTCATGACAATAGATCTTGTATATTAATTTTCAGTTATGTTTCCTTACCCACGAGTTAGGGTTTTCAAGGTTCCTATAGGAAAGGGTTTTCCCTGTGCTATAGCTCTCTGATATATGTGCGGGGTCGAACAATAGTACTTGGCCCAATATCTCAGGGCACCAAATAAGGAGGCTAGACCTTACCCTTAGTCGTACTACCTGATTACCTAGGTACTAGAGAGTATCTTCCTAAGTGTTGTTCTCGGTGGCACTATAGCAGTTAGGCAGCCGATTAGTTGACCTACAATGGGTTTTAGGATACCTAGGCTAATATGTATACATATGTTGTCTAATGCGCTACCACTCGAAGGGGTACCAACATGAGTACAATGTGAGCTCAAAAACCTCTTGTATTTATTGCATGTATACTTCCCTGACCGTGAATTTATGCATTGAACGACAAATCAATGTAGCTTAAAGACGTCATAAAACATCTCTACCCTGAAAAAGTTTTACACACAATTCCTTCCTTGGAAAGAGCTTTGATACCACTTGTAATATGCTTAACCTGAAATAGATAACACCACAAGAAAAATACACCCCAAGAATAACAGGAACATTTAATAAAGAGCAGAAACAAAATATTGTTATCACTAAGAAATATTTGTTCACTTACCTCTTCGAGGGGGAAACCTCGAAAATGAGAAGATCTCTCTTAAAATAATACTCAAGACAAACTTTCTCATACCTCCTACTCTTATTTATACTAATTTTATCTTCTAAAAAACATTCTAGAGGAATATCTTTCTAGAAGTGGAAGCTTCTATTAGGTCTTCATACATTGACTTGTTCACACTTATTTAATAGGTCTTATTAACTAATGTCGGCCTTTATTACATGGAAAATATATCATGTTAATTATTGACCTACTAAGAGGGGTTAAGGTCG
The DNA here is from genome assembly GCA_009831015.1 of Picea engelmannii. NCBI lineage: Eukaryota > Viridiplantae > Streptophyta > Pinopsida > Pinales > Pinaceae > Picea > Picea engelmannii. The sequence continues at coordinate 14,699 of ML819917.1, read as the reverse complement.
AACCCTAACGACAAACTAGATGAACCTTTCAATTTGCTAATGCTTTTTGGGACATCCTCAATAGTAAGTGTTGGCTGAATTGCAGTTAAATGTTCAACAAACAATGGTTTTGGAATTAGAGATTTCTCTAATTCCTGTATTCTTTCTTTTAAAATTAAATTTTCTTTCTCAATATAAAAAATGGACTCTTTTAGTTCTTCATCGGTTTCCTCGTGAAATTGTATAATTTTTTAGGGTGAAACCTCATGAAAATCAATTTATGATTTCCATTTTTCAGAAGCTTTTTTA
>ML819916.1:38104-70699 GCA_009831015.1 Picea engelmannii | reverse complement strand
TGCATGTATAAAACATTATAAAATTTGAGAATATAATAAATATTAAAACAGATAATGAATGTATATACCATCAGACGATATTCATTTGATCCCCCATCCATGTGCCCATATTTTCTACAATGTTTTGTAGCTGTTGCTATTAATACTCTTTCGGGACGTCTAGTACAACAATTTTTGCAAGGGCAATAACATTTACCGTCACCCTTTTCACCCTCTTTAATTCTTTTCCCAGCTCTAATGTTTTCTGACATTCTTCCCCATAGACTTATACTGAAACAAATATCTATTTTTTGTTCGCCGAGAAGACCCGCAAACCCTTTTTGAAGCGTCGTTATTATAGAAAAATTGTCTCAACATCCGTCAAATGCAACATATTTATAGATCTTGTAATGTCGCAATTCCGACGTAAAAAAGTCCTAAGTGACCGTTGGTATTTTGACTTGGTGAACATACTAAGGTGACCATTGGAGGGGAAAACCTAGTTTCCAAAACGTCGCGATTGCGACATACATTTTCACAAACATGGCAAGAGAGACGTTCCAGTGGAAAACGTGGCAAGAGCAACGTTAACGTGGAAATTGCGACATACATCTTCACAAACGTGGCAAGAGAGACATTCCAGTGGAAAACGTGGCAAGAGAGACGTTCCAGTGGAAAACGTGGCAAGAGCGACGTTAACGTGGCAAGACCGATGTTAATGTGGCAAGAGAGACGTCAACGTGGCAAGAGCGATGTTATCGGGCAACATGAATTATTATTTTTATAAATTTCCTCTATTTTGCGACAATATGGACAATTTTGTCCATAACGCCGCAAATAAAACGTCAGAATTTTTACAATATGTAGTAGTGTCCCTATTGGAGCGACATCTAGACATGTGTCTGAAAGTGTGGTTATCAGATAGTCAGTTTAGTCAAACTCTTATAAGTTTTTCCTTTCATCTTTGTCAACACTATGTAGGCTCGCAACTCTCAAATCTCCAAAATCGAGCTCATGATCCGGATTTTATGAGCAGAACAAAATGACTACAAATTATTAATAGGTGATTAACACAAAATAACAGAGATACAGTAAAACTGGTTTTCTATTCAATAATGAAACAAGCAAAAACTGTATAATGCAGTGGAAACAAGCTTGTTGGAATGGTGGCGGTTTATCTCCGAGAATAGATGTGACAGCTGCGCTCATTCACAATAAGATGATTACAATGAGGCTATGAAGGCATTTTTACAATAAACAAGAATGCCAAAAACCCTATACATCCAAAAACCTAACCCTATTAGATGAAGCGCCAAAAGTCATGTGGGCCCCGTCTGGGTAAGTTAGTACATCAACTTCTCGGGGTCGTGACTTTTGCATACGATCTTCGTTTTAGGTATATGATAGCCTGTTGGAAAGGTATCATCGATGATATTCATTTCGGGGGAGCAATCATGCCTTCGGTTATCATTAAGAAGTTTGATCCCTAAAAACATTCATTTAGGCCCTCAAAATGGCCCCGGAAGTTAAAACTGCTAAAAATAGTAAATTGCCAAAATTGTCAGAAAATTGTTTTGAGCCAGTTGGAAGAGGTGGGTGGCCACCTATATCCACCTATATAAATCCTCCCTCCTTAGTAAAAACTTTTCTCCATTGCGTTGAGTTCCCCCATCAGATGAGGAAATTTCTGCTGAATTTGGCCCTGGGTGAGCTACTTGCCTTGGTGTAGGAGAGGCACTGCTTTGATGACTCGATAAAGCTGGATCCTTTGCTGTCAAGTGCCCTTGATCTGTGTGTCCACAATATGATATCTGGATGCCTGTTGTAAGAAGTTGGGGTTGATCTTTGTTGGTGTCAGCTACTCTTCTACGTTTGAGGTGTCCAATAATGGTGGGAAATAAGGGCGAAGGAGATCCACGTTTAACACTGGGTGCAGGCCAAGGAAAGGAGGAATGTTGAGTGTTGGGTTACGAAAAAGGTATAAATATCTCCCTTTTTCCCACAGTTTATGATATCTTTCTGATTGACTTTTCAAATAATTAGGGATAAATAGGAAAGAACATGATTAATATGTCTCTTAGATTTGTTATTGAAGTTTTATTAAATATATTCTAAATTACGATTGGAATGGTTTGATTTTGCTGCAGAATTGGATAAAATAGTTGTCAAAGATAACCAAAAAGATTTGGGTATGCACGAGCTATTGGGAGTTGAAGACTTTTTAGGTGCAAAGCAGTTTTTGAGATAATCAATTCTCTATGATGTAACTTTATAATAGTAAAGCAATCATGAGGATCTTTCGATCCTCAGGATAACTTGATTTACCCAAACCATTGTAATATATAAGAGGGTAATAGGTTCAAAAAAAGGATATAGAAGAAATCACATTTTAAGGGTTCAGAATAGAGAATTTCTCTGCGCAAGCAACTGCTGTAAATGTTTCACCAGTTATGGAATCAATGAAAGTTTTGAGTGTTTCTATCATCCCTGCATTTTGAGTTTCTCGTAGCAGTACTTATGAAGACCGAGGGCCCAGTTTGAAGGAGCTACTGTCTCTTTTGTAATTGTATTATTTCAAAGTTTGATTTCTGTTTTATGATTCATATCTCTTTTAATTGCATAAGTGTGTTAATGAATTGATGATTGTTTGCAAAAGACAGACATTTCCTTTAAGTATTAATGATTGCCATTATGATTTCCATTTCTGAAGTTATCGCTTGAACAATTTCTCACATTTTCATCCGCATTGTTCCTTTTCCTTAGATTTACAATTGTTGTTGCTTTTGGTTAAAGTTACATTAGATGTTCCTTTCAGTTAAAGTTACATTAGTTGTTCCTTTCAGTAAAAGTTACATTAGTTGTCCTTTTTGATTAGAATACAATTGTTGTTTCTTTTCATAGATAGAATAATTCGCTATTTCCTTTCCAGTGATTCGAATTCATAATTGATAGATTAATTCTGCAAGTCCTTTCTTAGATTCAATTACTGCTTTATAGTTAAGTGAATTCAAATAGATTAGTTAGTTCCTTTTCATTTCACAACATTCTAGTAATTTGATTTCCATTCCATTAGTTTTCAGAGTCTTTGGTGAACATTTGAGGAATTCAATTGTTGATGAATTCAGGTTTGGTTTAGCTACACGATTTTAGGCTACCTGCATAAACTTTGTCGATATTCTTGAGATAAAAGACGAATCCCTGGGTTGATAAATTAATGTTAAACTAAGGTTGTTTTTAAGACATATTTAGAGCCCAACATTTTGGCACCGTTGCCGGGGAGAATGTCAAAGGTAGCATAGATTGTGTCTCTGGAGGACCAGGTATTAAAGACGGAAGGTAAGAACCTACGTAGGTAATAAGTAAAATGCTTATGCCAATGCTTACCTCCAATTGACACTTAAAAGGTTTCATAGGTGTTTCTTTTGTTGTTCTGTGAAGTGTGTATGACTAGAAAGAAGGATCTTGAAAAACCAAAACCCCCACCAAAAACTACCAAAACCTAGGGTCCAGTGATTCCTGGAAGAAGCACTTTCATAGACGAAATCATTAAAAAGAGTGAATCCCAAGCTTTGGTTGGACCTAGAAAAGGATCCATCTGAATCCCTTAGGCAGTAGTTTCACCAACTATGGCCCACACTGAGATTCATAACAAAACAGAAGGGACTGAGCAAAGCTTTCAAAGCACAAATCTCCCACCACTCAAACCTTTAGAAGAGGGAAGCTTTAATAATCTGGAGGAAGGATTAGGAGAAACTAGCGGGGTTTCCAGGGTAGACTCACCACCACCACCCGACCCTGAGTCTCCTGCAAGAGAAGAAGGCATATTCTAAATTCTAGATAAAGGGAGTGCAATCAAACTTCCTGAAAGACCAAATAATCAACTATTTCAAATAGAATACCTGGATCAAGAACCTCTTGAAAATTTCTGGCACATTTTCGATCAAATGGCACAACCAAATCAACAACGACCCCATAACTCCACGATGGAATATCCAATAGTTGACCCAATTTCCAATGCCCCTATGAAAGCAATCCCCTTACAACACCTGCCAACCTTCCATGGATTGATTTCAAAATACCCCAACGCATTCCTATTTGAATTTGACGTCCTATGTAGAGGGTATGATTACACCTTTGAACCCCAAAAATTAAAACTGTTCCCCTTTACCTTGAAGGGAGCAACCTTATGCTGGTTTATGGGATTGGGAGGTGGAACCATCAATTCTTGGGATTAGATGAAACAAACCTTCTTGTTAAAATATGAAGACTATTGTAGAACCAAGGACCTAAAAGATGAAATCTTTCAAATGACTGCAAAAGAAAATGAATCATTAGAAGAATACGTCGAAAGATTTCAGTATAACTTGCAAAGATCACCCTATGGTACATTACCAGGTGAAGTACTCAAAGCAACTATGATTAAGTGTATGAAAGATGAATGGGTGGAAACATTGAATCTAATGGGGAAAGGTGACATTTATCAGGAAACTTATGAAGACATTGTTCCATTGTGTATCAGGTGCTCACGAGGAAGTACACGAACCAGGTTAGGAATGCGGACGACCCTCACAAGAAACAACAATACCACCAGCGGGGGTGTTATGCGAGCTGAAGTTGGTAATCTCTTAGAAAATTTTACAACAAATATTTTGAGCACTCTGACTACACAATTGGATGTATTGCAGGCCAAACAAAAAAAGGTAGAAACAGAGCAGGCCTTGCCTATATTTTTCCATAGGTGCAGAAAGAAACATGGTCCAAGAGAATTCCCTTTGGATATAGTTCGGGTTTGCGCTATTTGCGCCAAGGATCACGATACGAAAGAATTCCCATCACTCCCTGGATTGAAAGTTGTATTCAAAGAAGCAGAAGAGGAAAAAGAACCATTATATCTGATGGCTCAACGTCGTCAGTGGCAGTCCTAGTCTCAAAATATATTACAGGACCCTTCCTCTTTCTTTCCTGAACAGTATAATCAACAATAGAATTTTGGAAGCACATGGCAGGGCCAACCATTTACCAATCAGAACTGGCAGCCCCAATAGTACCCACCTACAATTCCCACTTGGAAAAACCAGCCCGCTACAAACCCCAACTGGAAAAATCAACCAACTACAAGTTCCAATTGGCCCAATTCACAATACCCCACCTCATCCTGGCAAAACCTGAATAATACCTACCCTCCACAATGGCCTAACCCGTTTGCCCAAAACCCAAATTGGAATCAGAATTGGAAGGGCCCCATGGGGATGAATAACCAACCCATGGGGATGACCTCTCAAACCTAACTCTCGTTACAGATCCCACTCCAATTGCCAAAAAAAACCCAATCACAATTACGCCCCCAATTGCCTGCCCAACCCCACCCAAACCCCAATAACAGATCAACTCAGCTCGTCCAGATTATGGAAAGTGGAGAAGGGGAAATCAATTCAGTAGGATGCAATGAACTACAGCTGAGATCAGGGCGTATAATTTCCCCTGAACAAAATAACGATCCCCAAGAGTAGGGGAATGAAAAACAACCAACAATAACACCCTCGACTGTGGTAATAATGGAAGAAATCGAGCAAGGGGCGAGCACAGTCGAATCACAGGACTCTGATAAAGATGCAATTCCCTCCCCTTCATTCCCCAGAAGACTGATGATAGCGAAACCCACCATATATCCTGACTTCGACATTGTAGGGGAACTCAAGAATTTATACATCAAAATTCCACTCCTGCAAGCCCTACAAGACATACCGATCTATGCAAAGACAATCAGGGAGATATGTGGGAGGAAACCCGTCGGAAAAATAAAAAATTCATCATCAACAGTTCATGTAGTGGGAGCCTTATCTGATCTAATTTTGGGTAGAGAAACACCAGTCAAATATGCAGATCCAAGGAACCCCATAGTAGTTCCTTTCCAAATACCATAGTCGATTTGGGGGTGGCCATCAACATTCTAACTATGGAAACCTGCAATGCCTTGGGATTTCACTCTTTCGACCCAACCCCGATACTGTTGCAATTGGTCGATCGATCAGTGGTAAAACCACTCGGCACACTACATGATATAGCCATTTTAGTTGATTCCTGGGAATATCCCATAGATTTTCTCATCATCAACCCAAAAAGTGGACTCGAAGGGCATCCACTGATATTGGGCAGACCATGGCTCACAACAGCTGATGCATACATAGGATGTTGATCAGGTACAACGACAATTGTGAGAGGAGGTGTTACAAGGAATCTCATCTTATATCCTCCAGCCAAACCCAGTCCAACAATCGTATATCCGCAATTGCCACCTCCATGATATCTAGAGAAGGATCTGCGTCCCCCACTCACGATGGAGGAAGCCCTCAAGCTCAAGAACCAGCTAGAGGATGATGTAATCAGTGGGTTTATTAACAATCCAACCGCTGTAAGTAACCCAACATGCCAGATGCTCCAAGTTGTTCTAGACTATGAGGCACAGGGAAACCCACTGGAAGATTTAATGGAACAACAAATTCCAACTACCACTGTCCACAAAAACAAACCCATCGAGATCGCACCAGGGAAGTCTTTGAACATTAATGCCAACCTAGAAGAACAACAACAACAAAATCTAATCCAAACCCTCTCTAAATACCAGCAAGATTTTGCCTGGGAGTACTCTAATATGAAAGGTATTGACCCACAACTCTGCACAAACCACATTTATATTGAGAAAGACTCATGACCTATCCGACAACCGCAAATAAGACTGAACCCCCACCTCAGAGATATTGTTAAAGAAGAGCTACAAAAGCTATTGGATGCAGACTTTATATACCTTATCTCAGATAGTCGATGGGTTTCCCCATTAGTCATCGTTCCCAAGAAAAACAGGAAGTGGTGAATCTGTGTTGACTACAGGGAACTTAACAAAGCTACTCAAAAAGACCACTTTCCATTACCCTTCATCGATCAGGTCCTGGATACCTTGGTAGGGAAGAAATTCTTCTCTTTCCTAGACGGTTTCAACAGCTACAATCAGATCCAGATTACCCCAGAGGATCAAGATAAAATGACATTCACATGCCCTTGGGGTACCTTTGCATACAAAGTATTTCCCTTCGGACTTTGTAACGCCCCAACTACATTCCAAAGGGCCATTCTGATCATATTCAGTGATCAGATTAGCGAAGGGCTTGAAGTCTACATGGATGATTTTACTCCGTATGGCGACGACTTTGATCAGGCCTTGACTAATCTGGAGAAGGTATTAGAATGGTGCATCGCTACCAGGTTATGCTTAAGCCACGAAAAATGTCACATGATGATGACAGAAGGTGTGGTATTAGGGCATTACATTTCTTCATATGGAATTAGATTAGATCCAAAAAAAATTGAGGTAATACTTAATCTATCTACTCCACACACAAAAACTGAGGTACGTAGTTTCCCTGGTGCTTCAGGATATTATCGCAGATTTATGCCAATTTTTTCAAAAACTGCTGCCCCCTTACATGCTTTAACTGGTAATGTATAATTCCAATGGTCTGACAAATGTGACGTGGCTTTTGCAGGGCTCAAGAAATTGATCTCAACAACGCCAGTGTTGAGAGGACCAAATTGGGAGATACTATTTCAAATCTCCAGTGATGCCTCAGACATTGCCATAGGCGTTGTTCTAGGACAGGAAGAAGAAAAGAAACCCTACGCCATTTATTTCATTATCAAGAATCTAACTCCAGCTGAACTTAATTATACAGTAATAAAGAAAGAGTTTTTAGCTATTATACATGCCATCAATAAATTTCGTCATTATATAACAGGCTATCCAATTATTCTCTATACTAATCATTCTACCATTAGATATCTAGCTAATAAACCAATTACTAATGGACGGGTCACTCGATGGTTATTGTTATTGTAGGAATTTGATATCACCATCAAAGATCGACTCGAGAGAGAAAATATCGTCGCAGACTTCTTGTCCTGTTTCCCAAAAATAAACGACTCATTAACAACTGAGGATCAATTTCCAAACGAGCATCTATTTGCTGTCAACACAAAACCACCTTGGTATGCGGATGTAGCAAATTATTTGGCAACAGGGATATTACCGACACATGTATCATCAAAGTAAAGAAGTTTGATCATCCAGCGTAGCACACGATTCACTTGGATCAACGGATATCTTTTCCACACAGGAGTTGATCTCCAGATCCGGCGATGCGTACGAGAGGATGAAATATATGACATATTGAAAGAAGGACATGACGAACCCTGTGGGGGGCATTTTGTAGACTGCAAGACTAGACACAAAATCCTACAGATGGGCTATTATTGGCCCTCAATATTCAGATATGCTAAGAAATATGTTCAAACATGCGACAACTGCCAGCGGATGGGGAAACCAGGTCAGGCTGGTGAAATGCCCTTAAGAGAACAAGTAGTCGTAGAACCATTTGAAAGATGGGTGCTGGACTTTGTTGGCCCCTTTAACCCAAAGTCAAATCAAAAGGCCTATATTCTCGTTGCAACGGACTACATGACCAAATGGGTAGAGGCGGATGCTTTACCAAATGCAACAGAATAAGTAGTCATCAAATTCCTTTTCAAATTGTTTGTACAGTATGGACCACCCAGAGAAGTAATCATTGATGGAGGGTCACAATTTACAGGCCATAGAATAACCTCCACCCTGGAAAACTATCACATTAAGCACAGAGTTACTTCTCCATACCACCCACAGGCAAATGGGCAAGTAGAAAGCACCAACAAGGTTCTAGAGGTGATCCTGACGAAGACTGTCTCAACAAACCGACATAATTGGGCTACTGAGATCCCCAATGCCTTATGGGATTATCATACAACTTGGCATAACACCACTGACTACTTTCCTTACCACCTAGTCTATGGTAAAGAACCCATCTTCCCAATTGAATTCGAGATCAAGACCCTATGGATGACCCAGGAAATTGGACTAAATATTACAGAAGCACATAAACGACGCCTTCAACAACTCAACGAATTGGATGAAGCATGTTTGTCTGCTGTGGAGCGCACAACTATTATTCAACAGGAGAGAGAAACCTGGCACGACAAGCATATAAAAAACAAATCATCCAAGAAAGGTGATTGGGCGCTTCTCTATGATTCCAAATTTTAGGACTTTTCTAGGAAATTACAGACAGGATGGCTAGGGTCATATGAAATTAACGGAGTCCATGATAATGGCATCCTTACTTTGAGCACCATTGATGGGTCTAGACCACCCTTTTTGGTCAATGGACACCGGCTGGGACTTTACCACCAGCCACCTTCAAAAGATTCTTTCTATCAAGAAGTAAGTAAAGACCCTACTGTGCAGATTCTAACTGGCTGGGAAGGTAACCCACCCACCCCAACCCCATAAAAGATGTATTTTGTTTATACTGTACATAACTACACATATTTTTCTAACTGAGTGGCTAGTTTTTATTTATTGTATGAAAAGTCATTTAGGAAGCAGGAATCATGACAAATGACTACAATTCACACCTTTTTCCGTTCCATACTCCCGTTTTGTCTCATCACACAGACTCTGTCTTTTACATGTTCATAATGATGTTGTTCCTTTTCGCGTGCCTGCTGTTCTTTTTTTTGAACAGAACAACTGTTGTTCCTTTTCGCGCGCCTGCTGTTCCTTTTTCTGAACGGAACAACTGTTGTTCATTTTTCGCGCGCCTGCTATTTCTTTTATGAACGGAACAACTACTGTTCCTTTTCGTGTGCCTGTTGTTCCTTTTTCTGAACAGAACAACTGTTGTTTCTTTTTCGCGTGCTTGTTGTTCCCTTTTTGAACGGAACAACTGCTGTTCCTTTTTCGCGCGCCTGCTGTTCCCTTTTTGAGCGGAACAACTGTTGTTCCTTTTTTGAACGCCTATTGTTTCTTTTTGAATGGAACAACTGTTGTTCCTTTTCGAGCGCCTGTTGTTCCCTTTTTGAACAGAACAACTGTTGTTCCTTTTCGGGTGCCTGTTGTTCCTTTTTCTGAACGGAACAACTGTTGTTCCTTTTTGAACAGAACACCTGTTGTTTCTTTTTGAACAGAACAATTGTCGTTCCCCTCCTTTACTATTGAAATGCTAGTCATTTCTCTGTAGTGTGGCTTTAATTAAATAATTTTCACCAGCCATTTGTCATTTCAACGATCTGTCATTATTTTGTGGATGCTCCTTCACACCTTATCAATTTTTTTTGTGTGTGTGTGGAATAATCTCTCTGAAATATCTTAAACCTCGTTCATAATCGGTCACCACCATAAGTTATTTCTTTCCCCCATATATACATTAATATACCTGAATGATATTCTACCCCTATATTATAAGTAGTCTTCAACACACTTGTACTTGGCATATCTATACCTCCTTATACCATCCCTTACTCTTAAAGAGTAGATGAGCATCCCTAAAAAAAAAAAAAAAAAACATATAATAAAATTTTCCCATAAAGAATAGGGGGTCTCATCACGAGCCAACCTACCACGATCATAGGATACTAATGAAAGTGACATTCCCACTATGGCTACCACACCAGGGCAATGGCCTTTGACACTTTTTTTTCAAAGGACAAGAGGTCTCATCATGAGCTCGCTTGTTCACTTACGTTACAATCTAGTGAGTGGCATTATCATCATCTGGCTACCAAACCAGGATAATGGTCTTCTTGGGAAAAGACAATTCAAATATTTATTAAAGAAATATTAAAACAAAACATATGCAATACAAATATTTTTTTCATAAAAGAATGGGGGGTCTCATCATGAGCCAACCTACCACGATCATAGGATACTAACGAAAGTGGCATTCCCACTATGGCTACCACACCAGGGCAATGTCCTTTGACACTTTTTTTCAAAGGACAAGAGGTCTCATCACGAGCTGGCTTGTTCACTTGTGTTACAATCTCGTGAGTGGCATTATCATCATCTGGCTACCAAAACAAGATAATGGTCTTTTAAAAAAAAAAATATGATTGGCATGTTTATGAAGGATATAGGCTCATCTATGGGTTAAAAGGGAACCCTATCGAGGCTATGGACGCCTGCGGGCAGCAATGGCTCTACCTGTGGTATAGAAGACTATCTCAAAAATACCAAGTTTCTCTATGTCTCTGGATCTCCTTTACTCAAATAATGGGGCTATCATATCCGATATGTTCAATCACTCGGGAAAGTAACAATATTATGCCATGTGGAATATTAAAAAAATATGAATGGATTTACTTTATTTTTTTGAGTGATTTATCCATAAATTATTTTTTAAGATATGTGTCTTTGCATTTCAATTTCCACATATCAAACAGACTATCGTTTAAATGATATTTTTGGTTTCACGTGTTTTTTTGAAAATTATATATAATTAGCCCCATCGACGGCGGTGACGCAATCATTACCTCTCACCCTAAATTACCTGCACTCATTTCTCCCACCTGCGCTGACGGTCGAGGACGACCTCTACATTAATTAGGGGAGTGGATGCCTGCCACACTTTCCGATTAAACGTAATGATTGTAATAAATGCCAAACCCACGTCTTTATACATTTGTTGTCGCTGATATTTTCCATTTCTGGTATCTACTTCTCCAAAGCTGGTCTAACCAAATTTGTAAACAGGAACGACAGTCGTTATTTATTTTTCATAGAAATATGGGTGGCAAACATGTGCGCAGAGAGCCGACATTACTCCAGGTTACAAAACAGGCAAGAGAAATCCTACATCGCCTAGGGTGGACCGAATACTTCAACCGCTTGCAAGGAGATGACACAAATGTTACACTGAAATTATTTCAAAACTTGCAAGGAGAAATCTCTACGGTGCAGGGTATACGAATATCAGTTACCTCGGATATCATAGAAGAGGTCACAAGCCTCTCTAACACAAGTATTCAATGGACAGGGAAATACACGAAGCTAAAGGAAGCTATGGAATTCTTCACAGAACCTGGGGAGGAATTGGATAAAAAAGGAAATAGACTTAATCCCAGTACCCTCAATGAACCATGTAAGGAATTGGTGGGGATAGTTCAGCGGTATATCACCTGTGATGGGTTATACAATGTAATTCAACCTCGCCATCTTAAATTGCTGGCAGCCTTGAAGCAACCGTTAGTACTCAACCTTCCTTTCTTTTTAGATACCGTATTACATGAAGTCATTTTAAGGACACAAAAGTCCAAAGGTCCTGTTATGGTTATTAGCCACCATAAACTAGTTAAATTGATAGTGGATAAAGCACTGAGTCAAACTCATTTGACTTGGGAGAATCTAACTGAGGCGAATAGACCTCCACAATTGGAGCAGGAAACCACTGCCCAAAGAGAAATTCCATTGCCTCAAACTGAAATTGAAGCAGACCCTGCTCAAATTACTGAGGCCCAGACCTCACAGGTAGTAAAAAAAATGAAAAAGAGAACAATGTTTGCTCCTAGATCCCCCACTAGGACAAGGAAGAGAAGCAAACAAACTCAAGAAATGACTGAAGCAATTCAGGATGCAATAGAGCACCCTGAAGAACTTCAAAATGTCATGGAACAACCTCTACAGGAAAATGTTCAAGAAATTGAACAAGCAGAGTAGACAACACAATAGAATGATCAGGGAGACATCCAACCTGCATTAAAACACCTGACAAAACACTTTTTGAAGAGCTATGAGATAGAAATGGATCAGGTTCTAGGGAACTTAGTAACCTCAACTGACAGAGGTAAAAATAATCTGGAAAAATACCTAGAACCAAGCTCCTCTTCAAAACCTGCTGAAGACTTCCTTGAAACTAAAATGTCCTTTCCAGATGACACAGCACAGGAGGAATTTATTTTTGGAAGAAAGAAACCCCCTTGAACAAACAGAGCACTTGGAAGGAACAGAGGGACAACCCTCTACTGGCAAAAATGAAGAAGACCCCGAGGTCCCTCACAAATAGAAATCAGTCAAAAGCCAAAAACAAATTAGGAAATTAAAGAAAGAGAATAAATTGCTGAAGAAAAAGGCAAAAAGGGATGAAGGATTAAAACAAAAGGTGGGAAAACTCAAGGGGATTATCAAATAATTGAGAAAATAGTTGGAACTAGCAGACAAAACCCATAGAAGAAAGAAAAATAAAAGGGCCAGAGTGCAAGGAAGAAACCCTCTTCTTAAGAAAGCAGCTAGTACAAATTCTGTAGGAATACAGACTGATCCTGAGGAATTAGTAGTAGAGGAAGCAACAACACAGGATGAAGATGTAATTCCTATAGAAATACAAGAGATGGTTGATGCTGAGGTACAAACAGATAATATGGTTTTGGAGGAGATATCTCAACTCTTTGAGCAAGATGCCATTATTAAGAGACTGGAGGAAGACTTAATACAGTCTCAACAAAATCTGATTCAAAGCGGAGATGAACTAATGACTATGACAGAACAGTCCTAGGAATAGAGCACTATTATGGATAGGCTGAAAGCAGAGCTTACACAAACCTAGCAAGCATTAATGCAATCCAGAGAAGAAATGACTGCACATCAAACATCCCAATCTCAGGCACATGATGTTATCATTGATAAGCTAAAAGAAGAATTGGGACAAGCCCAACAAGTATTGGCTCAACACCAAGATGAAATGATCACTAAGGCTGAGCATCAAAATGTTGTTAAAGAACTAGCAGATATGACAACAACAGAAGGTGAGACTTATGCTGAACTCACTAGAGCCCAAGAGAAGATAAACATAATGCAAACTCAAATGGAAAAAGATTTGGAGCAAATTAAAGACATATGTGATGTCTACTCTTATGCCCTCAGTTGTAGAGTTGTTGCCAGTAATTATGCCTTAGTCTTGTTGGAACAATATTTATTGTTGAGAGTAAAGGCTATCAAAGCAAGAAAACCCATATCATTTACCACTGTATCCGAATTTATTTCATGTTTCAAGGATTAGGAAGAGAAGGTACAATACCTTCTGTGTGAATTATACTTCCACAATTTCATTTTGGAAGATGAGAGAGCAGACAAACTTGGCCCCTTCATAGGGGACATAAACTTTTAGGCATTCCTGTCCTTTACCAGGAACCAGGTCAAATGGGGTAAGATTCACAAATTCTTTATAATGAGGGAAACTGGAATAGATCTTTGGATCAGAGGAGAGCCTCCAAAATCCTTCCCAACCATCATGCGACACAAGACATTCATGAAAAGGAAGGGGGTCACAGACTCATTAGCTCCTATCCATTTATAGGTCATACGTTCAGGTATCACATACTTCAATGAATTTAAAGAAGAAGCTCTTGCTGCTTCTAAGGTAATATGGGATGCATCCTCTGATGAGGTTAAAAATAAAGAGCCCTTTGGGTTTAGGAATTTCTTTGCAACAACCTTCAGAGTAGAAAGGTATGCTAGATTACTCCAGGAAGAAGGGCCTTCTTGGATTGGATGTAGATACAACCCCCCTCTTATCTGGTTTCCTCCAGAAATTTACCAGAGGGATTATCAAATTAATAAAAAGAGACAGGAAGCTGCTTTTGATGAAATCAAAAGAAGCAATGGTTTCAGGAGACCCGGTGAACCCAATTTTCCTCCCTACAGTATAACTGCTTTACATGAAAGATTACAGCTTGCATGAGGACATGCAAGAAGGTAAGCTGGGGGGTATGTTGGGTTATGAAAAAGGTATAAATATCTCCCTTTTGCCCATAGTTTATGATATCATTCTGATTGACTTTTTAAATAATTAGGGATAAATAGGAAAGAACATGATTAATATGTCTCTTAGAGTTGTTATTGAAGTTTAATTAAATAGATTCTAAATTACAATTGGAATTGTTTGATTTTGTTGTAGAATTGGATAAAATAGCTATCAAAGATAACCAAAGAGATTTGGGTATGCACGAGCTATTGGGAGTTGAAGACTTTTTAGGCACAAAGCAGTTTTTGAGATAATCAATTCTCTATGATCTAACTTTATAATAGTAAAGCAATCCCGAGGATCTTTCGATCCTCATAATAGCTTGATTTACCAAGACCATTGTAATATATAAGAGGGTAATAGGTTCAAAAAAAGGATATAGAAGAAATCA
Source organism: Picea engelmannii (assembly GCA_009831015.1). Taxonomy (NCBI): domain Eukaryota; kingdom Viridiplantae; phylum Streptophyta; class Pinopsida; order Pinales; family Pinaceae; genus Picea; species Picea engelmannii. Next base: position 55,666 of record ML819916.1, on the reverse strand, counting down.
CATTTTAAGGGTTCAGAATAGAGAATTGCTCTGTGCAAGCTGCTGTTGTAAATGTTTCACCAGTTATGGAATCAATGAAAGTTTTGAGTGTTTCTATCATCCCTGCGTTTTGAGTTTCTCGTAGCAGTTTTTCTGAAGACCGAGGGCCCAGTCTGAAGGAGCTACTGTCTCATTTTGTAATTGTATTATTTCGAAGTTTGATTTCTGTTATATGATTCAGATCTCTTTTAATTGCATAAGTGTGTTAATGAATTGATGATTGTTTGCAGAAGACAGACATTTCCTTTAAGTATTAATGATTGCTGTTATGATTTCCATTTCTGAAGTTATCTCTTGAACAGTTCCTCACATTTTCATCCACGTTGTTCCTTTTCCTTAGATTTACAATTTTTGTTCCTTTCGGTTAAAGTTACATTAGCTGCTCCTTTCAGTTAAAGTTACATTAGTTGTTCCTTTTGGTAAAAGTTACATTAGTTTTCCTTTTTCATTAGAATACAGTTGTTGTTTCTTTCCATAGATAGAATAATTCACTATTTCCTTTCCAGTGATTCGAATTCATAATTGATAGATTAATTCTGCAAGTCCTTTCTTAGATTCAATTACTGCTTTATAGTTAAGTGAATTCAAATAGATTAGTTAGTTCCTTTTCATTTCATAGCATTCTAGTAATTTGATTTCAGTTCCATTATTTTTCAGAGTCTTTGGTGAAGTTTTGAGGAACTCAATTGTTGATGAATTCAGGTTTGGTTTAGCTCCACGATTTTAGGCTACCTGCATAAACTTTGTCGATATTCTTGAGATAAAAGACGAATCCCTAGGTTGATAAACTAATGTTAAACTAAGGTTGTTTTTAAGACATCTTTAGAGCCCAACACTGAGCTCAAAATCATTATCCCCCATGGACTTGGTGATGGTGTACGACCCATAATAGAGTGGGCGAAGCTTTTGATTTGGTCCTATAAGGCGTTATTTATGCAAGTGTAACCAAGCTTTGTCACCCACCTGAAACCTATGTGGCACCCGATGTTGATCATGGTGCTGCTTCTACTTGTCATTGGAATTTTGTAGGATATCCTGAACCTATTGGCGAATGTGCTAGATCTGCTCAATGAACCGGGTGGCTTTGTCAGCTTAAGTTGGAGAAGGATATGATTTGATCGAGGTGACCATAAGAGGAAGTGCAACATCTATGGGACCCAATGGTTGGAATCCCAACCCCACCTGAAAGGGGTTGTGGCCAGTTGAGCTATGCAGGGCTCGCTTGTAGCTATGTTGGACATAGGGAAGGCTCTCATCCCATATGTGAGGGTGCTTTGAATTATACATATGAAGTATATTCACAATCATTCGATTCACGACCTCAGTTTAGCCATTTTTCTGGGGGCGGAAGGCCGTGGATTTGGTGAGCTTGGTGTCCAGCAGTGACCAGAGGCTCGACCAGAATGTGCTAAGAAATCAACTATCCCGTTCTGAGACAATGTTTTGTGGGATTCAAAAATGTACCCAAACTCGTTCAAAGGAGATCTTGGTAGTGGCCTCTGTTGTGATTTTCTTCTTCCAGGCAACCAAGATCGCCATCTTAGAAAAGCGATCAACAACCAAAAAAAACCAGTCATTTCCCCGCTTGGTGGACGGGAGGCCCGACATGTAGTTCATTGAGATGGATTCCCACGACCTTTCAAGAGTAGGAAGAGGGTTTTACATGCCCTATTTCTTAGTGGTTGGTTTGGTAATAGCGCAGGAAGTGCATGAACTGATATACTTGTTGACCTCCTGTTGAAGTTTCGGCCAGTAGAATTTTTTTTGTAGCATCGCTACTGTATTTTCGATGCTGAAGTTTCTTGCCACCTGAGTGTAGTGGGATTCCTAGATTAGCTTCACTCACTCACTTGATGGAACACAGATATGGCCCAGACGACACAACAACCCATCTTGAAAATGGAAATTATCGACAATTGCATTTGCACCCAACATTAGGTAGGTGGTGGTGAAGTCTAGGTCTGTTTCATACAGTTGGGGCCATCCAGAGGCCTCATGGCCATAGGAGTCTAGCACCATGGTGGGTGACACGACTGGCAGTCTGCTGAGGAAATCAACGACGCAATTGGTGCTTCTTGTTTTATACTTGATGTTGAGGTGGAATTGCTACAAGTATGTGGACCACTTTTGATGGCGATCATTCTACAATTTTCCTTGTTTCTGCATGAACTGCAATGGCTTATGATTAGTGTGGATGATTGTCTCCTTCCCAAGAATGTAATGTCTCCACTGGCGACAGACTTGCAGAATGGATTACATTTCTTTGTCTTAAGTAGGGTACTTATGGACATCTGATAGTGTCTCACTATGATATGCCACGGGGTGGCCGTTTTGAGTGAGAATGACGCCCACCGCATAGTCTGAAGCATCTGTCTTGATCTCAAAGGGTTGTTTCGGGTCTGGTAGTGAAAGTACTAAGGCTGAGCACAAGTGCTACTTCAAATCTTCAAATGCTTGTTGTTTGGACTGGCCCCACACAAATTTCTCCTTACCACCACCCCTGGTTATTTGGCTAAGGGCCCATGCAATATGGGAGAATCCCAACATGAACCTGCGGTAGAAATTGGCAAGGCCTAAGAAGATCTGAATCTTAGTGAGTGTGGTTGAGGCTGGCCAGTCATGGATGACTTGGATCTTGTCTAGACCCACATGTACGCCATGCTGATCAATTATGTAGCCCAGGTAATGGACCCTTTCCATGCCAAAGGAGCATTTTTCCAAGTTGGCATTTAGCTTGTGTTGCTGCAGGTTGTGTAGAACCTGTTGAATATGATGCAAGTGTTCATCGTCTTGCTGTAAATGAGAATTTCATCCAGATACACCACTACAAAAGTATTGGTGAATGGTTGCAGGATATCATCCATCATCCTCATGAAAGTGGCTGGAGCATTTATCAAACCAAAGGGCATGACCAACCATTCAAAAAGGCCTTTCTTTGACTTGAAGGCGGTTTTCCATACATCTGTTTGTTCTATCGGGACTTGGTGGTAGCTAGAATTCAGATCAATCTTACTGAAGTATTTCCCCCCCATGAGTTGATCAAGGATGTCGTCGATTCGGGGAATCAAGTACCGGTTTCTAACTGTGATTTTATTCAGAGCCTGGTAATCAATGTAGAGTCACCAGGTTCCATCTTTCTTCTGTACCAACACGATTAGGCTCCTGCAAGGTGATGAGTTGGGATAGATGTGCCCCTTTTGGAGAAGTTCTTGGATCCATCTTTTAATCTCCTCATTCTCTAATAGAGAGCGACGATAAACTGGCCCATTGGGAAACGATGCACTAGGGGTCAGATCGATGGGGTGCTTGACCTGGCAGTGCAGAGGTACTCGGGCAGGTGAGGAGAAGATATCTGAGTATTCTTCCATGACCTTATCTAATTTATTCTACTGTGTGGAGAGGACGACCGTAGAGACCTTGTATGTGTCTGTGATCTTTTTCTTATTCTGAGAGTGAATCACAAAGAAGACAAACTTCCCCTTCTGAGAGATGACCTTCCTGCATTTCTTATCCTGTACAATTTCCTGTTCAAAGTAATAATAACACTACGAGGCCTAAAATCATATACAACATGAAGTTTCCATAAATAAGGTTGGCCCAAAAGAACATCACAAAGTTTGAGAGGAGCAACATCACACAATACCTCATCTTTGAAGGGCTTGATGTCGTACGACAGTCGACACTGGTCGATGACACGAAGATCTCTTCCTTGGCGGAGCCATATAATAGTGTAGGGTTGTGGATGCGGTGTTGTTGGCAGGGCCAGTAGCTTGATGACCTTTTCTGAGATGAGGTTCTTTTGGCTACCTCTATCCACGATGAAGTGCAGTGGGGTGCCTTTTACCCACATCTATGAATGAAAGAGGAATTCTCCTTGTTTTGGCTCAACTAGTTCACCAGGATGGAGCTTGGTGGTAGAAATGGTGGCACTGGGTTCTGCGTCAATGATCCATATTCCCCTTTATGGTTCTGGCTTAGAGTTTGAATGCACATCTAATTCAGAGGATTTCACTTCGGCCACCAGTGACTTCTTTGAGCGACAGTCAGCAGTGTTATGCCAAGGGCTATTATGGAAGTCACACCACTTCCCGGTATCTTTCTTTGTATTTCCAGTGTCCTTCTTTGCTTGCAACTTGGACTGGTTGTCCTCATACTATCCATATTTTCTCTATCCTTTGTTCTGTGGGTTGGGGCTTCCCTTTCCTTGATTTTGTTGTGAGGGGTTCCCAGGCCCAAATTTCTGCATCTTTTGTTTGAGCTTCTGGTCAATTTTGACAGCATATCGGTAGGTCGCGCCCAAGGATGAGATGTCCAAAAATTCAATTTCGGTCTGGATGTATCTATGCAGAGTGCTATGATACTTGAGCACCAGATGTCGCTCCAAATATTTGATACCCATCTTGGTGCGCAAGGTATGAAATATATTCGTGAAATATGCCACTGCTTGGTCTCTTTCTTGTCGCAGTGTGGTCCATTTTGTATACAAGTTGTCATAACTTCTGACAGGGTAGTATTTCTCCTTAATAGCATCCCTGAAGGAATTTCAGGTGTCTGTGACTTTATATAATGATATTTCCTCTATTTCCTTTTTCTCACAGAAATTTGCCCACCAATCTTTGACATGGGGAACGACTTTGAGGAGCACAAAAGTAATCGTTTCTCTATAAAAAACGTTATGGACAGAAAAATACCCTTCTAGTAGATTCAACCACGTGTCTACAACATCTACATCTATCTGACCTTCAAATATAGGAATATTGAATTTTATTTGTACCTTGAAGGGGGTGGCGCCTCCACTCAAAGAAGATGCATCGCTTGTTGGGAGGCGTCAAAGGATTTGCATGAAACTATCCATCATCTTGTTCCTTTGTTGCATGAGGGCTTCCTCAATCAACAATTTGAAAGGATATCCTATCCCATCATCTTTCTTTTATCCTGCCATGAGAGGTCGCTTGGGTGTGCAAGAGATTTTGTCCTCAAGAGAAACAAGCTCGAGACCTAACTCTTTGTACTCTGACCTCATTGGGGACATGCATTAAGACAACAAGGAGCAGACCGCTCTGATACCACTGATCCATATTTTATGAGTAGAACAAAATGACTACATATTATCAACAGGTTCTTAACACAAAATAACAAAGATACAGTAAAATTGTTTTTCTATTCAATAAGGAAATAAGATGAAACTGTAAAATGCAGCGAAAACAAGCTTGTTGGAATGGTAGCGGCTTATCTCTGAGAAGAAATGTGAAGGTTGTGCTCATTCGCAAGAAGATGATTACAATGAGGCTCTGAAGGAATTTTTACCATAAACAGGAATGCCAAAAACCCTAGACATCAAAAAAACCTAACCCTAGGTGTTAAGGTCCTAACCCGCACATAGGTAGATCAATGTATTCGGATGTAATAAAGGTCAATATTAATAAGGCCTTTCAATAAAATAGAATAAGGCGGATGTAAGAAGACCTAATAGATGCTTCCACTTCTAGAAGGATCTTCCTCTAGATGCTTCTCTTAATAGACATATTTAGTATAAATAAGGTTCGAGTGCATGAAAACCCTAGCTTGGATATTATTGTAACAGAGCACTGCTCAACTGGAGGTTGCCCCCTCGAAGAGGCCTGTGAACATTGTTTTCTGAATCAAGTGCTATTTCAGTTGTTGTTCTCATATTATTTATGTGTTATTGTGGAGATTATGCTGGTTATATTACTGTTATTCTGCCATTTCTAGCATTTCATTTTTGTTCTGCGTATTTAATATATCTGGTATCTTACAAGTGGTATTAGAGCACTTTCATTGGCAGAAATTGTGGGAATTTTTTTTCTAGGGTAGAGACATATTCCAGCGTCTTTAAGCCACAGAGATCTATCGTTACGTGTATAAACCCGCGGTTGGGGGATTCATACACGCAGGAAATACAAGTGGTTCTTAGGCGCACATCTGTTGGCCACCCTTGTAACCCCTGTTGGTACCCCTTCGAGTGGTAGCGCATCAAACAACACCTATGTACGGATTGACCTAGATTTCCTGAAGCCCTCTTTAGATAAACCTATCGGCTGCCAGACTAATATAGTGTCACCAAGAACAACACTCAGGAAGATACTCTCTAGTACCTGGGTAGTCGGGTAGTACGGCTAAGGGTATGGTCTATCCTCCTTAGTTAGTGCTCTGAGATATTGGGCTGAGTACTACTGTTGGATCCTGCATGTATATCAGAGAGCTATAACACAGGGAAAACCCTTGTCTGTAGAACCCTTGAATACCTAACCCTTGGGGAAAAGAAACATAAACAAATTAAACCAGCCAGATCTATTACCACACAACTGTGTTCGGGTTACCAAGTAAATAAACATTAATTTTTGGTTAATAATTTGGGGATTTCATCACTGCAGCATTCTTCAGACCAAAGTATAACCCCACAACTGTAAAAAAAATTAAAAAATTATAACCATTATTTGAGACCTATTCCATTAGATTCATCTCTTCTCCCTTATCACATTCATCCATATCATTTTTCTGCAAAATTTTTTGACCCCGCCCACCCATTTTAAGTTCACCCATCCTCATGGCCCATACCCGTAGCCAAGACCTGGAGTCTCGCTTCAACACCTTGCAATCTAGTTTCCTTGAGACCCAAAAAAAAGTGAAACAACCCAGTGCTACTGTTGCCTCCATGGATACATCCATCAATACAACCATAAATACCTCCATCCAGTCCTCAATGGAGGAAGTCAAAAAAGAACTGACCACCCAACTTGAATCTGTCTTTGCATCCCTCTACACCAAACTGAAGATCTCTTCCGATGACCATTTCCATGATGCACCTCCCAATACTGAAGGTGAACATTCCTCCCATTCCCATACCTTTCATCCCCATCACTTTCAACGCGACCTACGCCTTCCACGGGTGGATGTCACAAAATTTGATGGTTCAGACCCCACTGGTTGGGTCACCCAAATGGAACATTATTTCTCTCTCTACAACATTACAGATGACTTGGCCGAACTCCGGTATGGTGTTCTCCATCTAGATCAAGAATGTTGGCAATGGAGAAAAACTTCCCGTCAAGGGTATATTGCTTGGACCCAATTTGTGACTGAGCTTTATGAACGCTTTGACACTAACACTGACCATTTGGGTCGTTTGACAAAATTGAAACAATCAGGAACAGTAGAAGACTTCATAGCTGCATTTGAGCACCTGGATTTTTGAACAGAGGGCATGACTAATGATTTCTTTCAAGAGTGTTTTATCAGTGGCTTCAAGGAGGATATTCGGGCCCATGTCCTCATGGCTTGACCTGCGAGTTGGGTGGAGGATACTAAAAGAGATAAAGAAGCACAACAAATTGTTTCCTCTCAAAACCTTAAGCCTTCCTTTATCCCTCTCCCTAAACCAGTAAACCCCACAACTCCCTCCGTCCCATTAAAGATCCAAAAATTGACCAAGGTTGAAATGGATGAACACCAACTCAAAGGCCTCTGTTATAATTGTGATGGAAAATATTTCTCGAGCCACAAATGTAAGGAACAAAATATTTTTATGGCCATCTCTGAGGATATTCCAGAAGAGGATGTTGAAACTCCCCTTGTGCCCGAGTCACCAGAAATCACTGACATAACCCCTCCCTCTGACCCTCCCGAAGTGGAACCGATCATTTCCCTCAATGCTCTCACCGACTTCTCTGCCCCCCAAACCCTCAAGTTAATCGGTTACACCAAGCACCGAAAGGTCATCATTCTAGTTGATAGTGGCATCACCCACAATTTTATTCATCACCGCATTGCCCAAGAAACCCATTGCTACATCCATGCTGTCAACAATTTCCAAATCATGATTGCCAATGGTGGTTCTATAAAATATAGCGGGCGCTGTGAAAATGTGCGTCTCCAAATTGGTGACTACCACCTAAAATCCCATATGTTTTCTATTGACATGGGCAGTTGCAACATTGTGTTGGGTGCAGACTGGCTAAGGACTTTGGGTCCCATTCTCATGGATTTTAAGAACTTAACCATGCAATTCGACCAAGAAGGCCACCAATATAAATTCCAAGGCATCATTGTTGGTTTACCTGAGGTCATCAGTTCCCATCGCATGGAAAAGCTGCTCAAAAAAGGTCATTCTGGTGTCATTGCCCAACTCCATGCCATACAAGCCACATAGACACCCCCAGTGCCCCAAGACCTCCAAGCCCTCCTTTCTAAACATCAAATGGTATTTTCTACTCCCCAAGGACTCCCTCCTTCCTGCACTGTTCATGATCATTCCATTCCCCTTGTCCCAGGAAGCTTTCCCCCCAATATCCGTCCATATTGCCACCCCTTTGCACAAAAAAATGAAATTGAGAAAATGGTCCAGGAACTCCTTACTGCAGGCATCATTTGTCCTAGCACGAGCCCTTACTCGTCTTTGTTCTTCATGGTACTGAAGAAAGAAGTTTCTTGGAGAATGTGTCCTTTCTTCCGTGCTCTCAACAAACTGACCATTAAAGACAAATTTCCCATTCCTGTCATTGATGACCTCTTGGATGAATTTAGTGGCGCCCAATTCTTAACTAAACTTGATCTTTGCTTGGGCTATCGCCAGATACATATGAAAGAGGCAGACATTCCCAAGACAACCTTTCGCACTCATGAGGGCCACTATGAGTTTTTGGTCATACCCTTTGGCTTGTGTAACGACCCCTCCACCTTCCAGAGCCTCATGAACCATGTCTTCCGCCCTTTTCTACGTCATTTTGTCTTAGTTTTCTTTGATGATATCCTCATCTATAGCAAAACCTGGACAAACTTTCTTACTCATGTGGATTAAGTTCTCCACCTACTCTCTCAGCACCAACTTTTCCTGAAACAGTCTAAATGTGCTTTTGGTGCCTCAGAAGTAGAATAGTTGGGTCATCTGGTGGGCAAGGATGGAATTAGGGTGGACCCAAAAAAGATTGAAGATATGCAAGACTAGCCGCACCCAAAGACTCTCAAAAGATTGCGTGGATTTTTGGGCCTAATAGGGTATTATCGCAAGTTTGTTAAGAACTATGGAAATATTGCAGTACCTCTCACTGCTCTCCTAAAAAAGAACTCTTTCACTTGGACTCCAACCACTTCTCAAGCTTTTCAAACCTTGAAGACGACCATGTGCACCACTCCGGTTTTGGCCCTTCCTGTTTTCACAAATACCTTTGTGTTGGAATGTGATGCCTCAGGGAAAGGAATCGATGCTATCCTTATGCAAGAGGGTCGACCTTTAACCGTCACCAACAAGCAACTGTTTGAAAGGAATATGGGAAAACCCATTTATGAAAAGGAAATGTTGGCTATTCTGCATGCCGTTGAGCTGTGGCATCCTTATCTCTTGGGGAAACCCTTTCAAATTAAGACCGACCATCAAAGCCTCAAGTAATTTATGGAACAACACATTTTCTCCCAGGAGAAACAAAAATGGGTGACTAAGCTCTTTGGATATGATTATGAGATCATTTACAAGAAGGGCAAAGACAATGTCATGGCGGATGCACTGTCCCAAAAATATGAAGACGAAGGATCCTTTTTTTCTCTTTCCTTCATTGTACCCGATTGGATCCAAGTTGTGCACCAGGAATGGCTTCAAGATCCCAAAATTTTGCATCTGATCCAGCAATTGTAGACCAAGGATCCGGCTCCCCCAGGGTACTCTTGGCTCCAGGATGAGCTTTGATACAAAGGCCGCTTGTATTTAAGTAAACAATCCAAGCTTAAATCCACGATACTTTCTGAGATTCATGCTACACCCACAACGGGGAACTCAGGGTTCACCAAAACATATGATAGGGTCAAACGTTCTTTTTTCTGGGATGGTATGAAATAGGACATCTGTAATTTTATCGCTGAATGTGAGGTGTGTCAACACAACAAGGGAGAAACAGTCAAATCTCTGGGCACACTCCAACCGCTTCCGATTCCCCCTACTATTTGGAAGGATATCTCTATGGACTTTATTACCGACTTACCCAAATCAGGGAATAAATCAGTCATAATGGTGGTTGTGGATCACCTCTCCAAGTATGCTCATGTTTGCACTCTTCACCACCCATTTATTGCATCCATGGTGGCTCAAATTTTCATGGACCAGGTCTTCAAGCTTCATGGCATGCTGCACTCTATTGTTTCTGATCGTGACCCAACTTTCACAAGGAATTTTTGGCAAGAACTGTTTAAGCTACAAGGCACACAATTGCATCTCAGCTCAACTTATCATCCCCAGACAAATGGTCAAACGAAAGTTGTCAACAAGTGTTTGGAAACATATCTGAGGTGATTTGCCTCTGAAAAACAACACCAATGGGCTCAATGGTTACCCCTAGTTGAATGGTGGCACAACACTTCATACCATACAACCACTCGCATGACTCCTTTTGAAGCGGTATATGGACAGAAGCCACCTTCAGTTCTCTCATACTTACCAGGTACCTCGAAGGTCTAGGCGGTTGACCAAACACTTATAGTCTGAGAGGATATTCTTCGTACCCTTAAGATAACTTAGTCATGGCACAAAATCGCATGAAGTAGCAAGCAGATCAAGGCCGCTCTGAACGTCAATTTGCAGAAGGGGATCAGGTGTTTCTGCGACTGCAACCATATAAGAAAACTTCCCTCAAGGCTGAGCATTGTGAGAAGATAGCGCCCAAATTTTATGGTCCTTACACAGTTCTCAAGCATGTGGGACATGTCGCATATCAGTTAGCTCTGCCCACTCAGTCGAAGCTACATCCCATTTTTCATGTTTCAAGCTTGAAGAAGGTGATTGGAACCAGGTGCCGAATTCAAACCAACCTTCCAGAGTTAGTTGAAGAAGGATCCATTTGGCTACAGCCAGAAGCAGTTTTGGACCAGCGTGAGCGTCACCTACGTCAAAGAACCATCAAGGAAGTGCTAGTACAGTGGATAGATATGACTCCAACAGATGCCACTTGGGAACCAACTACCATTCTGCAGCAGTTTCCACATCTCAAGCCTTGAGGACAAGGTTGTTTTTAAAGGGGCAGACATGTTAAGGTCCTAACCCGCACATAGGTAGATCAATGTATTCAGATGTAATAAAGGTCAATATTAATAAGGCCTTTCAATAAAATAGAATAAGGCGGATGTAAGAAGACCTAATAGAATCTTCCGCTTCTAGAAGGATCTTCCTTTATATGCTTCTCTTAATAGACATATTTAGTATAAATAAGAGTCGAGGGTATGAAAACCCTAGCTTGGATATTATTGTAACAGAGCGCTGCTCAACTGGAGGTTTCCCCCTCGAAGAGGCCTGTGAACATTGTTTTCTGAATCAAAGTGCTATTTCAGTTGTTGTTCTCATATTATTTGTGTTATTATGGAGATTATGCTGGTTATATTACTGTTATTCTGCCATTTCTAGCATTTCATTTTTGTTCTGCGTATTTATTATATCTGGTATCTTGCACTAGGAGATGAAGCACCAAAATTCATGTGGGCCCCGTTTAGGTAAGTTAGTACATCAACTTCCTAGGGTCGTAACTTTTGCATACGATCGTCATTTTAGGCATATGATATCCTGTTGGAAAGATATCATCAAGGAAATTCATTTTTGTGGCTCAATCATGCCTTCGTATCTCTTTGAGAAGATCTATATAGAAAAACATTCATTTAGGCACTCAAAATGGCCCCAGAAGTTAAAACTGCTAAAAATAGTAAATTGCCAAAATTGTTAGAAAATTGTTTTGAGCCAGTTGGAAGAGGTGGGTGGCCACTGATATCCAGCTATATCAACTCATCCATCCGAAGGATTCCTTTGGGCTCATAATAAATATTTCCAATGAATTCAAGCTAGACTCAAAAGAAAAGAAAGTAAGAATTCCTATTATTCTTGAATGAATCCAGTATACTGCGTGGGGTTTTTTCGATAGAGCTTCTTAAGACCACACTCATTGCTAAGGAGTAGGAGGGATATTATACTTTAATCCAATTCACTTCCTCTTCCTTAGATATGCTTCGGGCAGAGGAAAAAATACCATAGTAGAGTTTATTGCATTGTGGACAATGTTAGAAATAGATAATAAAAAAGGCATCTACAAACTTCAGATAATGGAAAATTCCAAACTCATAATAAATTAAGTGAAAGTGAGGGTCGAGGACATAAGCATGTATCTACAAACTTTAGATAATGGGAAATTCAAAACTCGTAATAAACTAAGTGAAAGTGTGCATCTCCAAGGTCTAAGACATCACTCATTCTATCAAAGTGAGGTCCAGGACATCGCTCATTCTGTCAAAGTGAGGGTCCAGAGCATGGTATTCTTCTAACCATATCTTGTGAGAACTCAATGAGAAAGATGATGCCCTCTCAAAAAAAGCCTTGGAGCTGGCTTTCCAACTATAACCTAGGAGCGCATTGAGCTTATGATTTAGTCTTCTTCGTGATTGTATTGTTTGATATAATCATATATAATGGTATAGTTTTTAGTTTTGTTTTCCACTTTTTTTAATGTTTCTTTCATAAAATGTATAGAAGATAGGGATTTAGAGCAGTGAATTTAGACAAGTTCTTATAAAATAGAAACATTCATATTCTTATATTAAATATAAAGATTTTTTTCATGGGATTTTTTTTTTTTGTAAATTTAATCTTGATATATAATGATAAAACTTAAATTATTTTAATATTATTAAAAATATTATTTTAAATAATTTTTTTACCAAAAATAAGAAAAATAAATTATAATGTTTTTATAAGATGTTATTTTTAATATTTCTAACTAAAATTCAAATTTAAATTAAAAAACCAAAATTGTAAGAGGCACATAATGTCATCATGGAGGCCGTGAGAACACTATGACAACTCATTATAGTTGTTTTTTTTTAATTGATGGGAGTGGATGCTCTTGTCAGAATATAATCCTCCCACTCAGGAAACTGGAAACTGTCGAGAGGATGGCATAGAAAAAGAACAATGTGAATGATCTTTTTGTGCATGTTAGCTTTTCTGACAGATCATCAACAATCTCCACATATTCTTTAACATGATCAACACTCTGATGCTCAACGGACCACTCCCATCAATTTTTAAAACAACTCAAATGAGTTGTCATAGTGTTCTCAAAGCCTCCACGATGACATTATGTGCCTCTTACAATTTTGTTTTTTTAATTTTAATTTTAATTTTAGTTAGAAATATTAATAATAACATCTTATAAAAATATTATAATTTATTTTTCTTATTTTCCGTAAAAAAATTATTTAAAATAATATTAAATAATTTAAGTTTTATCACTATATATCATGATTAAATTTACAAAAAAAAATTCCCATCAAAAAAATCTTTATATGTAATATAAGAATATGCATGTTTTTGTTTTATAGGAACTTCTCCTTCTCTAAATTCAATGCTCTAAATCCCTATCTTCTATACATTGTCCTGGAAAAAAAACTACAAACTATACCACTGTATATTATTGTATCAAACAATACAATCACGAGGAAGACTAAAAGATAAGTGCAACACGCTCCTAGGTTATAGTTGGAAAGCCAACTCCAAAGCTTTGTTTGAGAGGGAATCGTCTTTCTGATTGAGTTATGGCAAGATATGGTTAGAATAATACCATGCTCTAGATCCTCACTTTGACAGAATGAGTGATGTCATGGAACTCACTTTGACATAATGAGTGATGTCCTAGACCTTGGAGATGCACACTTATGTCCTCGGCCATTACTTTCACTCAGTTTATTACGAGTTTGGAATTTCCCATTATCTAAAGTTTGTAGATACACACATATGTTCTCGACCCTCACTTTCACTTAATGTATTACGAGTTTCGAATTTCCCATTATCTGAAGTTTGTAGTTGCCTTTTTTATTAGCTATTTATAACATTGTCCACAATACAATAAACTCTACTATGGTATTCGTTCCTCTGCTCAAAGCATATCTGAGGAACATAAATTGAATTGGATTAAAGCACGACATCCTTCCTACTCCATATCAAGGAGTGTGGTCTTGAGAAGCTCTATCGAAAAAACCCCACGTGGTATCTTGTCTTCATTTAGGAATAATAGGAATTCTTACTTTATTTTCCTTTGTGTATAGCTTGAATTCATTGGAAAGATTTCTTATAATCTCAACAGAGGCCTCTGGAGGGACGAGCTTGGTTTTGGAGTTTCCAGAGTTGCAAGCCTACATGGTGTTGACAAAGATGAAAGGAAAATATTAGAAGAGTTTGACTAAACTTACTGTTTGATAACCACACTTTCAGACACATGTCTAGATGTCGCTGTGACAAGGAGGAGATCTAGACAAATTTGGAATTTCCCATTATCTGAAGTTTGTATATACACACGTATGTCCTCAACCCTCACTTTCACTTAATTTCTTACGATTTTGGAATTTCCCATTATTTGAAGTTTGTAGATGCCTTTTTTATTAGCTATTTCTAACATTGTCCACAATGAAATCAACTATACTTTGGTATTTGTTCCTTTGCCCGAAGAATATCTGAGGAACAAGAAGTGAATTGGATTAAAACACAACATCCTGCCTACTCCATTGAAAGGAGTGTGGTCTTGAGAATCTCTATCGAAAAAACCCCACACGGTATCATGGATTCATTCAGGAATAATAGGAATTCTTACTTTCTTTTCTTTTGGGTCTAGCTTGAATTCGTTAGAAAGATTTCTTATGATCCCAACAGAGGCCTCCGGAGCGACGAGATCGGTTTTGGAGTTTCTAGAGTTGCAGACCTACATGGTGTTGACAAATATGAAAGGAAAATCGTAGAAGAGTTTGACTAAACTTACTGTCTAATAACCACACTTTCAAACACCTGTCTAGATGTCACTGCGACAAGTAGGATATCTGGCCAAATTCATTCTTCAATATTGTCATGACCTTCAATGAGTATGGGAAAGAAATAAAAAGACAATTTATTGTTTCTTCATTGGCCATGCATAAAGAGTAGATACCAGGACTGCACCACCCTATTTTGATGCAATTGTCCCACATTAGAAGCTTATTATTCGAGGAGAGACAAATAATTTTTCATTTAATAGGAGCTTGTAGATTCCATATTGGGCCCCACCACCATTGATATTCAATCAGAGATTTCTCCTCCATGACAGTTTGGTAACTGATCTTGGCTATGAGGTCGGTCATGCCTGCGTTTTCAAACTATATGAGGGAGTATACTTCCTCCTCATTTATTCTTCTACAGTTTAATACTATTATATCAACAACCTAAATCCATTCTCATGCATCCTAACCAATTAGGTCCAAATCGACACAATATTTCCAACCGGTTCTACCTTGACCTTGAGAAGTTTGTTCTTTTTATATCGAATAAAATGTATACCTTTCGAATGAAAAATACCTAGAAAAGATAGGCCAAAAGAAGGGGAAACCAAGTGGTTCTAAGAATATAATAATACATTCCAAGGATGGAAAGAAGAATTGCAAAGAGAGAAGATATAAGAAGACATCATCCACCACACATCGGTGCAAATATCTCACCAAACATTGCAATCATCGCAACATTGATGAACTCAGAGAATTGCAAGAAGGATAGAAAGAAAAAAAACATTCTAACAATAGATTTGATCAATCAGGTTGAAAGTATCTCTAATGTGGATGAAATTAATGTCTTCACATCTGCGTAGAAAGAGGTGAATGTGAGTATCCTTCATTTCCAGGAAGAGAAGGAGATTACCAAACTCTTCGGCATCAATATTCAGGTCAAGAAGACCAAATAAATTCTTTTGACACTGGCTCATAGGATAATCTCATAGACTTGAAGCTAGTCGACATGCTTGTGTTGGAGGTTTGGAATAATCTTATCCCATATCCATTGGGATGGGAAAAAAGGGATACAGAGGTCAAGCTAACAAAACAGTGTAATATTAAATTTGGTGTATGTGTTGATTTTATAGGTGAAGTAGAATCGAACATAGTGCCAATAGATGTATGCAGAGTATTGTTTGGAAGGCCATACATGTATATGAAGGATGCTATATTCATGAAGAGAGCCAATCAATAATGCCTTATCAAGGAGGGGAAATCCTTCACCATCACTTTGCACAAAGGAAAACAAAATATTTCACTAGTAATTGATAATCGAGCAAAGAAATTGATTAGTTCTAGAAAGACATATGTTTTACTTTTCCTAACGGAAATTTAGTCTAGTGAAGAGTCGTTAAAAGTAAAAGTAAAGAGAATGGTGTACTAAGGATCAAAAAAATGATTTGGAGGAGTTTCTAAAGGAATATGAGGGAGTGTTTTAAGATCCTAAAATGATACCATCTAAGAGTGAAGTGAATTACAAAATCCAATTATTTCCATAGTCATCATTGTTGAATTTTGGGTTGTATATACTGTTTTTTTGGAAAAAATGAAGCAAAGTAGCAATTGCAACAATTGTAGGAGAGGGGTGTGATTTTACCAAGTACCCCACCTTTTGGGTCACCCATCACAATTTTTTCCAAAGAAGGATGAAACTTGAAGAATGTGTATCAATTAATGGGCATTGAACAAGATTAGACTAATGAATTTGTACACTCTTCCCAGCGTCGATGATCTATTGCAACAATTGAAAAATTTCAAGTAATTCACTAATATGGACTTGACGTGATGAAACATTTTTCCATAATTCTGACGAACAAATCATCAGAATTATGATAGACCAAAACAAAATGTTTCATTGGAATTATGATGAACCAATCATATTTTAATCATAATTTTGATGAACCAATTGTTTAAATTATGACAAACCATGATGACACTTTTCATCATAGTTTTGACAACCCAACCATCATACTTTCAATGGTTTTTCATTTGAATTCAGATAGAATCATAATTCATCATTCTTTGGACACCTCATATGTGAAGAAAACAGGTCGAAGGATTTTTTGTACATGATACATTTGTTTGACACAAATTCAACATTGGAAAATGGGCCGAAGGTAATAGTGTATGGTTTTTTGAGAATTAGGTACAATATGAATACTTGGATCAAGTTCAAGTGATGAAAATTTATCATTAGGCCTAAAACATAGCTTCCAAGGCTCAAGATCCATCAGTGAGCCCTCAAACCACAAGAGATGATCTCTCTATGGGATATTTGTTCTTCAATTTGCAGCATGGATACCATTAGAGGGTTTCAAGCACTAAGTATTGGTTTTGGGGTGCTATACATGGTCAATTGATGAAAATCAAGAATTGTGACCTAAAATGAGATTCAAGGCATCCAAATCCTAGAGCAATGCCTTCAACCACCACACATAATGTACTAAGAGTATCATCTCACTCCTAGTTGGGATATGCGAACCGTTAGAAGGTTTTAAGCCATAGGTATGAGTCTCATTTCCTCAAACATGTTTGAGGAAGTAAAATTGAGCCTCATGCACTACATCTCTCTGTCTCTCTAAACTCCCCTCCCCTCACCCCTCTTTCTCTATCTCTAACCCTCTCTCCCTCCCCGCTCTCTCTCTTTGCCATTTTCGCCTCCATCCTCTATATCTAACTCTATCTCCCCTA
>ML819916.1:25743-36560 GCA_009831015.1 Picea engelmannii | reverse complement strand
ATTCTCTCCCTCTCTACAACCCTCTCTCTCTCTCTCACGTCTCTTCCCTCCTCTCTCTTTCCCCCCATTCTACTCCTCTCTCACTATCTCCCTTCCAAATGTAAAGTTATAAATATGAAAAACAAAATGAATGTCATCCAATTTTCTTTTGATAAAAAAATAATTGAAATTACATGCTTAAATGCAACCTACAAAGTTGTTTGTAACATACATGATGTTGAGTTCATATTCATTGTTTGACATTGACATCAATGTCCCATACAAATGTTTTTGGCACAGACTAATAAAGCTACATAAAATTAAATAAAAAGATTTGATTTCATTTTAAAAATAAACCCAATTTTTATATGATTTAAGGATTTAAAGGTTTTATATATAAACAACCCAATCCAATTTTAAGGCAGGGTTAAGGCAAAAATGTTCCAAACCTATCACTTCCTCTCAAAAAATCACTTTCTCTTAGCTGTGCTTATGGTAAAAACTCTCTAGAGTGTTGAATCACTACCCAACCAACTGGATTCTATGCTATTCATTAATGTCTACGAACACTTTGACATTAATAAATAGCATTTTAGGGAATTCATGCTCTTTAGCAATCCATTATGAAAAATATTATAATATCTTAAATAATCCTTTTGTAACTAACTATATATAAATTATCATATTACTCATGTATGTCATCTTAAACATGTATATGATCTTAAAGTACTTGTAAAACAACAAATTAATATATCGTAAGATTCAAATAATTTCGATCAAAGTTATCGATAGATAACACTTTAAGAAGGAAAACAAAAAGAACAAAGAAAATATGTTTTTGCAATGAAAAGAAAGATCATTCCTAGCACACGCAAGAACCAGAGTCATTCGAATTGAATAGTAAGAAAGAAAAGTGAAGCAACCAAACTTATTGAGAATTCTTAAAAATCTAAGAAGACCACGCATGATGGAGACATGAACGAATTCATAGATCTCACTGAGAAAATTAATTAAAGGAGTGTGCCCAATACTTGATTCACACTGGGAAGAGTCCATGTGCAATCCGTTCTCTCAATTTGATCTTCAATATCAAATATGGGGGCAATCAGACTGGAAAAAGGATACGCTCAGATGTCAATCATGCAGGTATTCGAGTACCCTTTCATCTCTCATAATTGAGAGCTATCAATCCGTAGAGACAAGATAAAAATGACAAGGTCATGGAAATAATATGTGGATTGGATTTTCCATTATGGGAAGTGTTTTCAGTATTTATGAAGGCTCCGAATAATGTTTGGGATCATTTTGGCATCTGGGAAGTGTAACGGTCCTTCCCCATTTCGTGCCTTCCTTTTCTGTCAAAATGATTACTTGATACTTGTAGAGGGAATGGGTCAGACCCTCCTTCTCAACTAACTTAATCTACCTTAATTAAATATCCTCCTCCTCAACTACCTTAATTAGATACCCCTTAATTAGATATCATTTTTCCAATCAGCATAATCATATAGTCATTTCTAGACTTATGTTTTCATTGATAGTGCTTCAGATTGAAAGATGTTTCTAAAGATATTTTTAAAATTGTAGAGGTTGGAAACCATAAGCCTAGCCAGTAATGACATCAATTACACTCAACATATATTGAACCAAGTGATTATGGTTGAGGTTTGAGTCCTTAAGGACTTTGGTTGGTAAACAATGTCGAACCTTTTCCACTAATAAAATATACCATATGTCGTTTATCCATATAAAAACCAATGGAGAAATGCAAACTGTTATTATATGTATTTTGAAAAATCTTGACAACATAAATCTATATTATGTGTACTTAAAAAAATTCTGGCAACACAAATCTCCTCATCTAAATTAGCCTAATAATCGTATCTTAACAATCATGCTCATTAACACTTGACCATTACAATGGAAGATAAATAATTGAACTCTGAAATTCCTTGTGATGTCCCTAACTTCAATAACAAAATCAATCGAGCCATTAGAAAATGGAAATGGCAAAGTTATAAGAAAATTGTACCTAGCACATTGATATTGATCATGATCCATTAGAAAATGGAAATGGCAAAGTTATAAGAAAATTGTACCTAGAACATGACTATTAATGATAAGCCCGTTTAAACCATGCATTTTTCATACCAATATGCCAATAATTAAACAAAACAAAATGTGGACAATGTTAGCTGCTAAACGCCCACTAAAAAACCATACAAATTTGAGATCAATGTGAATATTTAGAATTACAATAATATATTCAATATATTCAGACTAGATTCCTCTCATTTGATCATGGAGATCATCCTTTGTTTCGTGTTTCTCATACACGCCCAAATATTCATGCGCATATATGATATGAAGAGCACAGGGAACTGAAAACTGTCGAGAGAAGAGGACATCATAGAAAAAACACAATGTGAATGAAGTTTAAATTTACGTTTTGAAATTCAGGATTGCCTTTGAATTTATTTTTATTTTGTTAGATTTTCTAATCGTAAATCTTATTAACATCCCCGACCACCCATGCCGAGGCATGCTACTCCATAGAATTCTTATGTTCTCTTTGCGTAATATACTATAACATACCCAACATCCAATTGAGCTATGCCACATAAATTTTTTGAAATGCATGCAATTAAAACATATACACATAGAACCTTTGGGGAAATTTATATATAAATGTAAACAGAAAAATACATTTTGTAAATTTACGGATTCATATTGAAATAACAGTAAAATATACATGCAGCATATACAGGATATACCTATAAAGATAAATACGGTTATAACACACATAGGATAAAACCATAAAAATAAACACATAAATGACAATGCAACATGTAAATTTATCACACAATTGACAGTTATCTTAGTAAGAATATCACCAACTGCGTGCAGAGCTTCCATGGACCTTCCAACCTTAGAACACATTGCTCATCACTCTCAGCATTGGGTCACCCCCGAGCTAGGACTAAACTCCACCCGGGTAAAGGGATTCCTAACTAGGATAATGGTTCACAAACAATAGGAAATAGTCAGTCACAGGTGCCAACTGAAACTAACAACCTACAATCCCTCATTCCCCACATTCTTGTCCCACCTCAGAAAGTGTACCCCTTCTCTTATCAATAGTCCTTCGGCTTCCCCACTTCCTTTATGGGCTTCAACAACAGCCTAAACAAGAAGTCTCAGAGCACTGTAGTTGTAGTTTAGCACCTTCTGGAAATCAATTCCCATCAATTTTCTCACCCAGAGAAAAATTGTTCACAGGCCTGACGACCTGCCTCTTCAATATTCCACGGGCCTGAAAACCTGCTTCTTCAGTCCAAATCCCAAGCTAACCATCTACACAAATAGGTATGGCTATGGATATCAATTCAAATACAGTGACATGAAGGTACGAAGGATAACTGAATGAGTGAGTGAATGATCATGCAATTCTGAATGATGGAAGGAAATGATAGAAAATGAACTAAGTCCACACAATATGCATGCATGTTATGAACTTGACACTTGTCATGTTGGGATCTACCTTGGCCCACTTGTCCCCAACTTTGGAACTTAGGATAAAATAATTATCCATACTTTATACTTTAAGAAATATTAATATAATATTCCTTTTGGCTTAAGCTCCCTAGCTTAACCCCTTTTCCTTAACTTTTATCTCCCCCCCCTTTCCATAACTAGTGGAGTTTAGTCCCCCATACTCTTTTATCATGGTCGTTTTGTGCACAACGATGCATTTTATATTAATGATGAGACATATACAAAAATAGGATAATTGGCCTTTAACATCTAGGCTCTCTGGCCTAATCATCACAAAAATGGATCACCAGCCTACAAAATACAATATATACACAAAGGCTCCCTCGCCTCAAAATGGCACACACTTAAGTTGTTGGGCGCGATATCCTGGAATATGCACACTTCAACATTTTACTGCACAGTACATGAGAGCACTATGCCATGACAGTACATACAAAAAATGATGTCAAACAACTCACCAGTTTACGTACATTGGTATTTATGTTTACAACTGGGTTTGTCTATTGGCCCTTGACCAAATTTTGAGGACTCTTGGTCATTGTGACCATTTTGGGACTTTGACAGGCTGTCGAAGGCAGAGTGCAAGTCGAAGTGGAGATCGTGGGATTTCGGCCCATTTTTAGGGATTTTTAGGTTTTGGGCTTATGTAATGGGTATGGGGATGTTGTCCCATGGGTTTACCCATGCTTAGGCCTATTTTGTAATGTATAAATAGAATTCTAGGCGATGTAAGAAGCGGGGAGTAGTGACTAGTCAGTTGCAAGTTGTGCTAAGTGAAAATGATTGTAAGAGGCTCAGTGCGTATTGTATGTTGAGACTTATAGAGCTAAGTGCAAGTCATTTGTAATTCTTTGTGCACAAACTATAGAAGTCTTTGTGTTGTAACTCAAGGAAGGACGATCTTGCGAGGTGCACAGATCTCTTTTCCTCTGCGGAGTTGATTTGGAGGCTTTGTGCATTTCTCTGTTAAGGTGTTGCAATCACTGATCTATGTCCCAGCTAAGGTTGCAGACACTGGAGTCCTGCAACCACCCCTGCCTCTACCTTGGGTGAGACTTCATCTACTTCGCAGGTGTTTCTGAAAGGGCCTGTAGTTAGGGTTTTATTGGTGCATTGTTGTAGTGTTGAACTTTGGGTCTACCCTTGTGCCAACAAATGGTTTTGTCGTTGAGACCTGAAATTGTGATTGCTGGGAATTGAGGAAGAAGAAGGTTTGTGTGAAGATCTGACCTAAAAATGTGAAAGATCCATGTGTATATCTATTTCCCTGGTGCACAGTATTCTACTTGACCTGTAAATCTTTGTGCTAAGAAGAGAAGTCAGATTTGAAGAAAACAGGTAAGATCTCGAAGCTTTGTGCTCTAATAAAGGTAATAATAGTGAAAAGTTTTAGATCTGGAAGCTTTGTGCTCTGTTGAAAGTAAGATTAGTGGAAATTTTTGTTTCAAAAGTATGGATCTAGGTATGTTTGATAAATTTTATCCTAGTCTAAAATCTAGGGCACAACTAGAAGAAAGAAGATTTGATATGAGTAGATCTGATAAGAATAGTGAAAGATACATTATTCCTATGCATATAAAGAATGTTTGAACTAACAAATGGATGCATGATCCTAGAAAGAATTTTTTTTTCCAGGTTAGCTACCATGACCCTAGTGCACATTACAGGAAAGAATGGGTATCATTTAAGAGAAAGAGAGGATCAACTCTTTGTTACAATTGCAGAAGACCGAGACATATTTATAAGGAATGCCCTGGTAGAAGACCCAGTTGTATTTGTTGTAAAGCTATGGATCATGAAGTTATGGATTTCGCTAGAATGATTGCTAAAGTTCAAAGAATGAATATGAGACAAGAAAACCTTGAGGAAGGTCAAGAAACTAAGATCATGGTAGAACCCCAGAAAGAATAAGAAACTATACTATTGAAAATGAAAGAAACCCTGAATGATCATAGAGATATCAACTTACCAGAGATCTTAAAAGAAAAAGAATGCATAGAAACAAGAATAGGAGACTTCGACATTGGCTATGTTCTGGATGAGGAAACACATGTGAATATCATGACAGAAAGAACTTGGGAAATTTTAGGAAATCCTGCTATGATTCCTTCACTAGGAGGAATAGGATTATTTAGAGGAAAGCTAATAACCCTATGTGGAAGAATTAACCAGATATCTATGAGTGCTCATGGAACCTTGACAAAAGAAGATTTTGAGGTTGTTAAATTTATTGAGAACAATGCCCCATTTGCTATGTTACTAGGAAAACCTTAGATCGAAAAGGATCAAGCCAAAAGAAAATAAAAGGAAATATTAGAGCAGAAGAAGAAAGAATTAAAAGATTTCATGACTAGGAGGATCACACATTTGATTGAAGAACAAGAGAATAGGTCAAAGTTATTTAGAACTAGAAACTTGGATTTCGAAGTTGAAAGGACACACAAGGACTTGAGACACCTATATGTATAGGAAAGTAGAGCACCTACACCAGACAGAGAAG
Source organism: Picea engelmannii (assembly GCA_009831015.1). Lineage (NCBI taxonomy): Eukaryota > Viridiplantae > Streptophyta > Pinopsida > Pinales > Pinaceae > Picea > Picea engelmannii. The sequence continues at coordinate 30,526 of ML819916.1, read as the reverse complement.
AAGTATCACCCTTGAAACCTAGTAAATACCATCAACAGTGTGAAGTTACTATGACCAGAGAAGATCAGAATCAAAATGGAAAGAGAAATATCGAGACGAATATCATCGGGAAGAAGGCTAGGAAGCTCAATAAGAAGAAAGAAAAGATAGAAAAGTTACAAAAAAAATCCAGAAGGAACTACGTAGAAGGAAGGATTCCAGAATCTAAACTTCGTCGGGATATCAGTACAACACAACATGACACTTCACCATGGTGAAGCAATATGACCGTTGGAGGCTTCATAACCATTAGCCTGATGACCCGAATGGTTAGAACAACAATTATGACTAGAAATCTCTCCATCAGACCATTGGGACCGCACTATAATGGAACAAACTACATGAATGAAGGATTCTCGCCCGTTGGAAAGCTTTGTTACTTAGTTGTCTACTTATTCCATTGAGCCTTGCACCGAGAACACATTTTCCACCCGTGATTATCTAAGCTCATAGATTAGTTGATTTCATGTAGTGATCATAGATCTATCGCCATCCATCCCGTTGCAGTGAGTAGTTACTCTTCAACCCGAGACATTCAACCGAGAGTGTGTATCTCCGAAGAACTTAGTGCAGTCGAAGAATCTATGAAGGAGATACTCGTCGACCTCATGATTGAAAGAGTAATGTCCGTGGGTGTACAAGATTCATCGACAAGAGGATTGCAATCCTCCCCATCGAATGCTCACATATCCGGACCATCCCAAGTTGCAACCAAGAAAAGAACCAAGCATAGAGATGACTTGGCAAATGCGAAGTTATTACTATCCATCCTACCTGAGTACATCTCATCCCTGGTCGGTGTAGTAAGTCGTGACACTGTCCCGAGGGACTTCGACTACACCGTAATCATTGCGTATCTCCCGAAGTGGATACATGAATTAAGACCACAACTAGAGAGGATTCCAACCTTGAATATTAGTGACTATAACCTAGGAGACCCTAAGAGCTACGACATGCTCACACCTCAAAAATATCTGACCAAGACAAAGGGAAAGACGATGAATATAATCCCTCAGCCATGAACCATGAACCTCGTGCAATCCATCCTTTTGAACATAATGAACATTCCACATTTTGGAAGGCACCAGGAGGTTAACGCCTACGTTAAGCTCCTATTGTCATGCTTCCACAATGGCTATCTATGGTTGGACAAACATATCATTGTCGATCTGACGATGATCCATAAGATCACCGAATTGAGCATGCAAGGATTAGACCCACAAGACTTATACCTAGGAAAAGCTATAGACCGCACCTTAGCACAAACAATTAAAGAAACATACAACGATGTTGAGAAGGGGATGCACGGTTACAAGGTAGCCTCCATACAAAATGGTGTAGTGCGTCTAGCATGTCAATTAATTGCAGGAAATCTAGTAAGAAAGAACAGACCCACACAGATTACAGGGTTTGTCGTTGACCTCGCTGAGAAATGCGTGGAAGGCCTACAGATGAACTGGGTGAAGTACCTAGTTAACTAGCTCGAACTGGATTGCCATGAAGCTCAGGATAAGGGCTATGAGTTTCGCTTCAGCGGGCTCCTGATCTTCATCATGTTTACTGATTGGGAGATGCCGGAAGGTGCAACCTTCCTTGATATCGAGCCATTCGATATGCTCATTGTGAATTTCACCACGCTCTGGTATTCGAGCGATATGGGAAAGCAGTGGCAGTAAAAAATAATATTTCATACCTACTACCTACAACTTAGGAGGGATATTGAGTCCTTCCCTTGTATCACGTCAAACACCCTGTACAGATTCAGGCCTCTTATGAAGTTCCGCGCAAATAGGCATTTTATTTATATTATTGTGCGCGACAATGAAAGAAAAGAATAACTTCAGTACTACTACAAGCTCACTATAGAGGACCTGGAAGAAATCATTAAATACTGGCCTACAGAACTCCTTATCCCCGCTGATCCCGTAGAGTTGTCTGACCCGGACCTCATTATAAACCCGGTGGTTACTCGCGAAGAGTATGATGCCCCAAGCACCAACATGAATAAGAAGAAGCAATATGTACATGAAGTACACAACATATCAGAAGAGACCGCATCCGAGTCACCTAACAGAGGAGGTGATGACGAAATGAACAAAGAGTAAAAAGAACAAGAAGAAGATAAGAAAGGCAAAGTAACATTGCCATAGAACATCCCTGATGACACCGATCTGTCTAAGAAAAGGAAGGTTCCCCCCATGAAACCATCATCACGAAAGAAGTCCAAATATAATAAGCCAAATATGTAGAGTGTACTCACGATCGACGATTTCGATTTCATTATTTCAGCTATAGGAGATGCATCAGAAGAGATTTTGCAAAGAATCAAAGAAAAACAAGAAGCCATGTACGATAGAATTGAAGCAGAACAAAGAGGTGTACAACAATACCTTTATTCAAGCCATGCAGTGACCACTGTGCCCCCACCCTCAGAAGAACCAGAGTTGGGATATGAGCCTGCTCAACTCCACTGAATGACTAATGTGACTGAAGCCTTCCTTCATTGAGCACAAGATAATAAAGACCATACCACAGTGGCCTTGAAACAAGCACACGAGGAAATTATAGAGCAACAGAGGATTGCGCAACAGGAGAAGGACGCTCTTCAAGAAAAGTTCAAAGAAGAGAGAGTGCAGATCCAACAGGAGAAATAAAAGTTGCTCGTGGAGTGGGTCAGAGTAAAAGAAGCAGTCAACATAGCACTTAACTCTATGACGGGCTTGGAGAAAAAGGAGGAAGAACCGGTAGAACACCAAGTAGCACAGCTCACAGATTCCATCCAACAGCTTCAGTGGAGACTCACAGATCTAGAGCTAAGAACAGTGCCCAGTACTCCGTAGGATGTGCGAGATCAAAGAGAAGCGACTGCTCGAGGTGCAGTTGAAAGAATCAAGGGCCTTGCCATGGAATGTAAAAAACTGAGTGATCATAGTGCCCAAAATTATGAGCAACTCACTGAGAATCCTGAATTGAAGGCACTAGATTCACAACTTCAAGAATCGAAGCAACAAGCATAAACAATACAGGCGCAGTTGAAGACCCTGTCAACTATTAAAAGGATGAAGCAATTCCAAGAGCAACACACTGCCCAACAACAGGTCCACACCATTTAGATCAATGTTATGGAAGTAACTGAGAAGCTCCAACCAATATAGGATGAGGCTTGCCAACTATTCGCAAAGATCGAAGGATGAGAAGAAAAACTGGAGTAAGTCGTCACTGCAGCTGAACAACGCTTAGAGGGACCTCTCAACGAAGCAATAATCCAAGAGTTTGCTGAGAAGGAGGCCCTGGCATAGCAACAGGTAGAAGCTGCTCAAGGCAAGCTCGAGGCTTTTGAGGCAGAGCTACCTAGATCAGAGTGAATCAGGACGAGTCACAGGTGAGTGTTGGGGGCTTGTTGGCCCTTGACCAATTTTTGAGGACTCTTGGTCATTGTGACCATTTTGGGACTTCGACAGGCTATTGAAGGTGGAGCGCAAGTCGTCGCAGATATCGCGGGATCTCAACCCATTTTTAGGGATTTTTGGGTTCTGTTCTTATGTAATGGGTATGGGGGTGTTGGCCCATGGCTTTACCCATGCTTAGGCCTATTTTGTAATGTATAAATAGAAGTTTAGGCGATACAAGAAAGGGAGAGTAGTGACTAGTCAATTGCAAGTTGTGCTAAGTGCAAATGATTGTAAGAGGCTCGGTGCATATTGTATGTTGAGACTTGCAGAGCTAAGTGCAACTTGTCTATAGTTCTTTGGCATAGACTATGGAAGGCTTTGTGTTGTAACTCAAGGAAGGAGGATCTAACAAGGTGCATAGATCTCTTGTCCTCTGTAGAGTTGATTTGGAGGATTTGTGCATTGCTTTGTTAAGGTGTTACAATCATAGATTTGTGTCCCAGCTAAGGTTCCAAACACTAGAGTCCTGCTTCGCAGGTGTTTGTAGGAACCGTATTAATCTAACATCAATTAATTCCACAAACAAAATAGTAACTTCTACTTATTTCAGAAACTCAGTAATTTCTTATTAATTCAGCACATACGCATATAAATTTATTAACGAATAATAAAATTCATAGCAGAATAAAACAACTACATAATTTCAAATACCTTGGTCTGATGCTAACCCCCCGCTTTACACTTTTCTTGTTGACCTTCCTGTTGTTGTCTTGACTAGCTTGTAGCCACGAACCAACTCTGCCCAAACCGTATTTCCACCCTACCAACTAGGACAACTTCCTAGCTCCAGGATACCATATAGATATCCTAGCCCCCGTGCCCAAAACCTACAGCAAACCGGTGCCCCCTGTACTAATCATTCTCGACTATAGAACTCAACTCCTGCGCAAATCAAAGAGAACCCTCCCAAAGCCCCCATAGAATGATAATCCCTGCCTTCGTAAACCTCCTCCCCTCATATCCCCCTTCACCACCCTTTCACCTCATTTATTTCCCTACCTACACATTTATTACCTTATCCACCTAGTTAATGCACCTTATCCACTTATTAATGTTCCTTATCTGTTTATTAATGCTCCTTATCCCCTCTTCCATAAACCCTTAATTTAAACAATATAATTTATTAACCCTCTTAATTTAATACTCATGTCAATGAATGTAACATGTAATTAATTAATCAATTAATTAATCAAATTATAACCATTAATTAATTAATAAATATTTAATTAGTATCATTATACCAATCTTTGTTTAATTAATAATATGTTAGAAAAATTAATTACCTAATAAAT
>ML819915.1:59160-92059 GCA_009831015.1 Picea engelmannii | reverse complement strand
TTTGGTGTCTTGCTTGGACGTGACCTTAAAAATAGATTATTATTATTATTATATCGGAGGATAACGAAACCTTCTTGTAATACTCTGTGAATGCAAAACTCTGAATGTAAAACTCTGATCAATTTATCTATCTAAACACCCATAATTTTTCAAACTTCCTTGTGTTATTTAAAACTAATAAAAAAAAGAGTTATATATCTTTCCTCTCATAGTTCTTTAAAACAAATAAAAAAAGAAATTTAAATATTATGTTGCAGTATAAGCATTTCAAGATGTAGATTTATCCAGTAAATTATTTATGTTACATTGTATGTGAATATTCAAATATTAACTAGTTAGATAATGTTTTGAAATAATTTTTGTAATTGTAAAATCATTCCTGTATAAATATGGTCATAAAAAAAAATTACATTTAAACATTGGTTCTTATTCAAATATTAACCAGTTAGATAATTTTTTGAAATAATTTTTGTAATTGTAAAATCAGTCCCATATAAATTTGTCCATAAAAAAAAAAACATTTAAACCTTGATTCTTATTCAAATATTAACTAGTTAGATAATTTTTTGAAATAATTTCTATAAATATAAAATCAATCCAGTATAAATTTGGTCCTAAAAAATAAATTACATTTAAACCTTGGTTCAAGACCTTAGCACATTGTGCTACAAAATTTATTAAATATTACCAAATAAATGTCATCTGATCATAGACAACTTATGTAGCTTCTTTGGTACAAGCATCTCCTTCTGCTCCTCATTTCCTATGTGCCAATTTCAAGATTTTTCCCATTTTCACATAAATGTTTTTTCATTACAACCATCTTTCTTTCCAGATGGTTAGGTTGTTCAAGTATTTCATCGCTCGATCCATTCATTTCTAGTTCTTCACCCGCACCATTCACCTCTGGTGCTTCACCCGCACATGTATTGTTAGGTCGCACATTTGACCACTCGTGTCGCTGTTGATTGACTCGTTTGAGTCTGTTTATGCGATTTTTTAGACCTTTTATTTTCATTGTACAACCATACACTGGATTTAAGTCTCTTTCCTTGGATTCTTCATGTAACAAGTGCACTAGATCTTGCTTTCGGTTTGCAGATATATCTTTCAACAATATTTTTAGATTGTGCGACTCATATAATTTATTGACCAACTTGAATTTATCAGGTTCGTTATTTGGGAACCAGTTTGAAAAGATGCATTGTACCGAGAATTTGTTTTTTAAACTGCGACACTTTAAGAAAGAAATGATCGGTATAATGCATATTTTAAAACTCGTTCCCAAGAAACAAACTTGATAAATTCAAGTTGGTCAATAAATTATATGGTGTGCGAAATCTGAAAAGATTGCAGAAAGATACATCTGCAAACCGAAGGCAAGATATGGTGCAGTCGTTACACGAAGAATCCTAGGAAAGAGACTTAAATTCAGTGTATGGTTGTACAATGAAGATAAAAGGCCTGTAAGATTGCATAAACAGACTCAAACGAGTCAACCAAAAACGACGTGAGCGGTCTAATGCGCAACCTAATAATACACGTGTGGGTGAAGCACTAGAGGTGAATGGTGCGGGTGAAGCACCAGAAGTGAATTGGTTTACCGATAAAATACTTGAATGACTTAACCATCTGAAAATAGAGATAATTGCAATGAAAAAACATTTCTGTGCAAATGGAGAAAAAATATTGAAATTGACACTCAGGAAACGAGGAGTCGAAGGAGATGCTTGCATCGATGAAGCCACATAAGATGTTTATGATTAGATGAAATTTATTTGGTAATATTTAATAATTTTTGTAGTACACTACTGTAAGGTATTGAACCAAGGTTTAAATGTAATTTGTTTTTTAGGACCAAATTTATACTGGATTGATTTTGTAATTACATAAATTATTTCAAAAAATTATCTAACTGGTTAATATTTGAATAAGAACCAATGTTTAAATGTAATTTGTTTTTTATGACCAAATTTATAAATGAATGATTTTACAATTACATAAATTATTTCAAAAAATTATCTAACTGATTAATATTTGAATATTCACATAAAAGGTAACATAAATAATTTACTGGATAAATTTAAATCCTGAAAGGCTTATACTGCATCATAATATATAAACTTTTTTTATTATTAGTTTTAAAGAACTATGAGAGGAAAGATATATAACTCTATCTATTTTATTAATTTTAAAGAACATAAGGAAATTTGAAAAATTATGGACGTTTAGAAAGATAAATTGATCAGAGTTTTACATTCACAGAGTATTACTGGGATAAGAAGCTTATCCAAGAGTTAATCAATATCTGGGATATGAAAATTTTCCTTGACCATCAACTTATTAAGATCCCTAAAATCAAGACATGTGCGCTAATTTCCTTCCTTCCTTAATGCCATGACTATTGGTGATGAGTAAGGTCTTGTACTAGGATGTATGACCCATGCCTCCAATAGTTCCTAGATGATCTTTTCTATTTCATTCCTTTGTGTAAAAGAGTGTCAATAACGATGTACATTCAGTGGTTGAATTCCTGGAATCATGAGAATACCATTATCATCCTCTCCATGAGAAGGGGATAAACCTTTTGGTGTCTCAAATACTTGATGTTGTTTGTCTAGGATCAACTACAAGTCTGGGTGGATTTCTTGTGTTGTACTTTCCATAACCAGTATGGCATTAAATTGAGAAATAATTCTAGAGTGGCATTTCCTTAATAATTTCTCCATATGATGAGAGATGACTATTTTAGGGGAGGCTTCTTGATTGGTGATTGGTCCCAAAGTCTATAGTCATTCTACCCCCAATACTATATTACAATCACCCATATAAATGGAAAATATATGGGTTTTGAGATGATAGTCACCCATATAGAGTTTGGCATTTTCACATCTACCCCCACATTTTATCATACCTTCATTGGCTATCATGATTTGGATGTTGTACACTGAGTGGACGAAACATTGGGTTTATTTTTCCACTCGCTTGTGAATGAAATGATGAGTACTACCACTATCAAATAGAACTATGATTGTTGTAGCCAATAAGTTTCAATATTTGTGGAGTCAAAATGCTCGATGATGCATGCAAGGATATTAGGGATTCTTCCCGAGGGAAGTGAATTTCATTAGTTTCTTGAGTAAGGGTGTTAATGTATTCAATCGATAACTTTGGTGTTGCATCAATAGCCATGTCTTCTATTAGGGCCAGAGTGGTCATATCAATTTGGAACAATTTCTATTATTTATACCTATGACTAGGATCATAATTTTCATCACAATTATAGCATAATCCACATCTTTAGTAGTCTTCCATTGTTGTTGGAGACAACCTTTGTACTTTCAAGAGATGAGTAGGGTTGTGCTTGGGGAATTAAACTGGGGAGGCAAGTGCGGGGAATGAAGGAGGGATTTTTTAGTTTATGTATTGATCATTGTCTCTTCTTCTAGATCCTCTAAGACACTTCCAACCATGTAGTGGGATGCTACATTATAACTTGTTCTCACTTGAATATCCTCCTTGAGGCCACTAATGAAACATTCTTTATAGAAATAATCTATTAAATTCTTTGTACAGATGACTAATTTCTCAATGGATACCATAAAGTATACAATTGATCCTATTTGGCATAACTTGGTCAGCTTCCCCAAATAGTCAGTCTCTCTTTCAAAATATGCATGGATAGCTTTAACAAAGCAAATCTAGGTGATGTAGCCCACACAGGATTTTTTATGCCATTCCCACCATTTCCATCATTATGTATCTAGATACTAGACCCCCACCCTAAGTTTCACCATTTCATTAGTAATTCCATGGAGGGCGAAGTAATGTTCCATCTAGGTGACTTATCTTGACAAGTCAAATCCATCAAACTTGTTCAATTCCACCTTATGAAAACAATGCCATAGCTTATTATCCATTGTATTATGAATGTGAGAACATGAAGAGGGATGTTAGTGGATAAATAGTCCCGAGTTAAAATATTCTTCATGGGGTGTCTCAATATGTTACGTAATCCAAGGTTCTTCTTCCGATATTCCTTGAGCTAGCATAGGTTCCAACTTCTCATCAAAATTTTGATCCCAATTGCTTATGGTTTGTTGCATTTGTATAAACTAGCCATTAATATGTGTATTGAGTGCCCATGTTGTCTAACCTATCAATAGTAGAGTAGGTGGTTTTATTGTTTGGGGTGCTAGTATGAGGTGGTTTATAAGGCTCCACCATGGGTGAAATCAATGAAAAATGTTATCACATCCTTAGGACAAGGGAGTGTCAAGTGATATATCTCTTTGTTATACATGAAGTGTCCAATAACATTACTTCTCCCAATATCTTAGGGAACTAACTAAGGAGGCTAAACCATGTCCTTATATGTACTACTCAAGTACCCAAGTACGAGATAATCTCTCCTAGAGTGTTGTTCTCGGTGTACTACAACAAGAAGATGGTTGATTAGTTTATCTAAAGTTGGTTTTATGTATACCTAAGGGGATTCCTATATACCCAAGGGTACATGGAGTGATATTCCATATATAGGGATTTTATAATGTGGTACTACTCGAAGGGGTAACAACATGTGTTACAAGGGTTTCCAACAATGTGATTCCACTTGTATTTCCTACATGTATTTTTCCATGACCGTAGTTTTACCCGTTGAATGACAAATCACTGTGTTATTTAAAGACACCAGAATGTATATCTAAAATAAATTCAAAAATTTAAGAGCTTGTTGACCTAAGAAAGATCTCTACAATCAACAAAAATTAACTTACTTTTCAAGGTAGTTTTTGAGGCCAAAAAGGTTAAATGATCATAACTTATGTTATACTTCTCAGATTGGATATTATGAAATCAATTATGAAATTCCCTGGCTTCTTTGGATCTACTAGAACTAGTTTGACTAAAATCTGTGCTTTCTATCAAAATATATCCAATTTGTGAAATTTGTGGTCTCATCGAAAAACACTAAAAAATATTGATTTTAAATCAACAATAACTCCATTTCCCGGACTCCATTTTGGACGATTTGTTTTTTGAAATTGGGTATTTGTTCGAGGGGAATTCATATATAAAGTTGTTTTCTTCAAATTATACACAAAATTAAACATAATTCGATCTGAATTTTGCCATCCTCTTTTTTCTGTCAAGAATTTGCAAAAAGAGAAAACAAATCTCTCTTTTTCGACCCAATAAAGAGATCTGAAACCACTTGTAATGTACTTAACCCTCAAAATTCAGAAAAATCATATAAAGTGTAGTGAAAAAATAAAGATCACAAGAGAAAATAGATAAACCCTAAGAAATGTCTCTTGATAATCAAAAGTAGAAAACTATGTTCACTTGCCTCTTCAAAGGGGAAACCTTCTAAAACAAAGTTACAAAAACAATAACAATTCTTGAGAAAATGTTACATAAACTTATACTCAATATAGAGCTATCCATAGAGAATATTAACTACCTACGAGCCCACTTATAAGAAGATTCTACTCACCTGGTCCAACAGGAGAATTGGTCCCCAACAAATAGCAAGTAGATTGGACCGCTTCTTAATCTCGAAAACCCTTCTGCTAGAAGGATCAATGGTTGAAGCCAACATTCTCCCAAAATAAGGATCGGACCATTGGCTAGTGCAACTATGGATAGACATGATAGCTACTCCAAATCTCAAACCCTTTAGGTTCGAAAAATTTTGGTTATCCCACACGGACTTTCAGGAGCTATCCCGCATATGATGAGAAAATGCAGAGATCCATCATGGCACCAGAATGTACAGATTCCAACAAAGGAGAAAAGAAATTGAAGCATCAATTGAGCCAATGGAACAAAGAAGCATTTGGAAACATCTTTCAAGATAAAAAATAACTAGAATAGAAACTCGAAGACATTCAGAAGAGGAACATCCAAACAGGTCATATAGACGACCAAGAATAATAAGAAGAAGAAGATATCCTCTAAAGCCAGCTGGAAGAAAGATACAAGTAGGAGGAAATATTATGGAAGCAAAAATCTCACGTTCACTATCTTAAAGAGGGGGATAAAAATTCCAAATTCTTCCATCGTTCCATGATCCACAAATGCTTCATCAACTGAATCACAAAGATGGAAGACAACCAAGGTAATGACATCCTAACCCACGGGGAAATAACAAGTGAGTTGCATGACTACTTAAAAGATCTACTCTTAGAGCCCTCATAGATAAAACTACAACAATTGACAGGATCAATCAGAACATCCCAGTCCTAATCTCCTCATAACAGAATGTGGCCCTAATGCGACCCATATCACAAGATGAAGTGGACCAAGAAATGCAAGATCTCCCCAAGGGAAAATCTCCAGGCCCAGATGGCTTCACCACTGACTTCATCCACTACTGTAGGCCTATGCTACATGAAGAAGTATGGCTAGTAGTCGAGGAATCTAGGAATTCAGGCAAAGTCCTTCCAACGCTAAATGCCACTTTCCTTACTCATACCCAAACAAGAGAGGTTTACCAACCCGAAGAACTTAAGACCAATATCTCTTTGCAATGTGATCTACAAAATCATTTCCAAATTCATATCTCTGAGGCTAAAACCCATTCTTCCCTTCATCATCTCCAAAGAATAGTCTGGATATTTAGAAGGCATGAAAATCATGGACAGTGTCATCCTGGTCCACGAAATCATCCACTCTCTCAAAAGCACTCGCACCCCAGGTATGTTACTATAACTGGACCTCTCAAAAGCTTTTGATAAACTAAGCTGGAAGTACATGAAATCCCTTCTTGACGCTTTTTTCTTCAGCAAGGACTGGATCTCCTGGATAATGAACCTCACCTCCTCTACCTTTTTCTCAATCCTGGTCAACTGTGTTTCCTCCCAACTGTTCACCCCGATCCGAGGCATAAGACAAGGAAACCTTCTCTCCCCCTTTCTTTCTGTCATCATGGTTGAAGGCCTTGGCCACTACATCAAAGCATCCATCAAGAATGGCTCGCTTCAAGGCCTTAATCTTCATGGACTTCAACCGATAGCCTCACACAGTCAATTTGTCGATGATACTATGATCCTAAATACCCCCACTGCCCAAGAAGACAACAAGCTAAGATCTATTCTCAGTGACTTCAGTGAAGCCTTGAGAACCTCCTTCAATTTGGACAAATCTCAACTCTTCTTTTTCAACACACCTGTAGCTATCCAACAACATATCTCACGTCTGCTAAACATTCCAATATGCTCCCTACCTTCTCAATACTTGGGACTCCCACTCTTAGATTTAACCACCCACAATATTTCTTGGGATTCCCTTATGCTCTCAACCTCCAACTGCCTAAGCAATTGGACTTTCTGTTCCCTCAACCTTCCAACAAGACTCACTCTTTTAAAATCTATGCTTCAATCCATCCCATCATATCTTTTCTCGGCCCTTGTTGCACCTCATTCTGTGATAAAATGAATAAGAAACCTCTAGAGGAATTTCCTCTGGCATGGCCACGATCCTAACAAAAAGTGGGCTCTGGTTAGTTGGGATAAAATTTGCAAGCCCAAATCAATGGGAGGTCTGGGCCTAAGAGATCCAGGCAAGCTAAACAGTACAAGGGGTGAAAAAACTTGGTGGCGATGGATCAAATCCCCAATAGAACTCTGGGCCCAACTCTGGAAACAAAAATATTCCCTAAACACTCCTCAAGATCACCTCATTCAGATGCAGGATAAGGTCTAGGGATCTAACATCTAGAATGCTGCTTGAAAAAATCGCCCACTTGTACAAGAACACACCTTTTGGGAAATATGAAATGGACAGAGTGCCCATTTCTGGACAGACTCCTGGAAGCAAATGCCCCCCTTGAAAAATGAGAACAATCTAAGATCATATATGGATCACATTCAGGATCTCCCCTCCCTCAAAGTGACATATCTTTAGCTTAACACCTCCATCAGTCCCCCTAGCGCAAATGGAAAGAGACAACTCATGATCTCCATGTGGCAACAGATTGTGACGTACAACATTGGAAATAAATGATCCAATGGGGGTACACTCCCAATGGAAAATTTACACTCAAAGAAGGCTACAATGTAATTCCCCTTCCTTACAACTACAAGCGAAGCAGAAAGTGCAAATTTTCTTTTTTAAACAAGACGAAAACAACGATTACCGCTAAAAAACACATCTGACGACGAGCACCATGCCCACAAAATAGGCAGCATACAACTATGACTCCATGCACTGGCACAAGATCCACTATGTGAAACATGCGTAAAACAACAAGGAGAAACGACTACCCGCCTGACACAAACATGACCATGCCTACCAGCTAAGGGACAACATCCCCATCCTGACACAACTCCCTCGACGACCAGCATCTAGAACCTCTAAGTTGTGCAACCAAACGCATGAAGGCATTACAACCCAACGCTCATAACAACTACCACGAACCGCGCCCACAAAGGGTAGAACATACCTCGACCAAATTATCCTTCGCCTCTATCCCTTAGGGCGGGCAATGATCCCCTCAACCGGGATCATGTCGTCGCCAGGTGATAGGTGTGACAGTAGTCATGGCACAACCAACGCATCTATACCTTTAACCCGAGCTACCATCATTGCGCTAGGAGACCGAATTAACTGCCAACCACAAGACGACTAACCCTGTCATCCAAATGATAGGCCAACTGACGCAAGGTGACAATCGACCATTAATTAAATTGCGCAACTAGCCGACGGGTTCTTACTTCCTTAAGAGACACTTTTTATCAATGAAATTTCCCGGACTGTGAAACTGAGATAATTGAGTAATAATTATAAACTTCGTGCGCAAGGATTTTCAATTTTAAATCTCTATATAGTGAGCGCAATAATTAGGCGTTTTCTTAACCATATATATATATATATATATATATATATATATATATATATATATATATATATATAAAGAGAGAGAGGGTTTAATAAAGAGAACAAAGTTAGACAACTAGTGAAGTTCAAAGTAAAACTTGTATCTCACGAACTTTAGAAAAATCAAGAATCTCAAGGTCATAACTCACCAAACGTTCATCAGCTTTAGTGCACACTCCTCAACATCTCTTCAAAGAAATTTTGGTCTTAAAAATAAAGTTGTATCTTTAGATGTGAAAAGATAAGAAAGAAAAAGGATTATCCCACTACACCTTTAAAGGTTGGTCCAAAAGGGGATACTTGGGCATAAGACAACTAAACTTAATTAAAAGGTTATATAAGAAATATATAATTGCATAATTGCTGACATTTTAAACGCTGTCAAAATCACCAAAAAACTGTCAATTCTAAATGCCTAACCAAGCTATCATCCACCTATAAATCACCCTGTTAATCACATGAAAACACACTATCATTCACAACGACAACTGATAAAACGCAATCAACAAGGATGACCCAACTCACTGTCTAATACGCATAAGTGAGATAATTGTCTATAAAACAAACTCACTGTTTATTGGTTAAGTCGTTGTCATCTAAATATAAGGGTGTTGACCATAACAGTGACATTTGCTGTTTAAAGTTATCTCTATTAAAAATCCTTATCTAATAACATCATTGCCTAACAATATATAGAATGTAAACGTCGTGAACCACAACAGTGTTCACCTCGCTGTCACTCCCACAATCTATGTTTACGGTCTTCAATCCATCTCGTTGTTGGTCAAGATCCCCCTGGCTAACTATATTCTTGCTATCAAAAATTAAATCGCTATACTTTGCTATAAAAGATGGTGGTCCAGCCCTTTCAAGAATCACGAAATATCGATGATTAACAGTAAAAAAAAACCCAGCAACAAAACACGCTCAATAAAGAAGAGAGGTCATTTAACACACTGTCTAATCGCTCGTGGGATCGCTACCATTAGCCACCCCATAATCGTTGTGTAAAATTAAAAATAAACAGGCTACTCAAACCTAATCGTTGGTTATTAATGCTAACTTGAAAGCTCGTAATCATTTTGAGGTCGGAAGGGATGGAGAGGAACAACCCATAATTATCCTCGTCTTTTGATTTTGGAGTTAAGTTTAAATTGAATTAAATTACGCATTGAAATCCTTTTAATCCATTGTAACAAATAACCATCTCTGAATCAGTTTTAAAAAAGGAAGGACATATAATTTGAATTATCGTTGTCATAACAAAAGGGCATTCGTAGCTGTCACAAAAATCATAATTCATGGTCAAAGGTAAAGTAATGGCTGACCCAAAAGAATGTGATAATGTTGACTAGTGTATATACATGATTACTGCTAATCAAACCTTATTACAACCGCTATCATACCCAGCATGAATACATAGCCAACAAATGATAAACACATTGTCCCAATTATAGCTGCAAAACATTGTCAACAATTTAAAAATGCGGAGAATTCAACAATCAAGGCGCTGGGATAGGCCAAGACTCAACACTGGTAAAGTTCTACGAAAATGCAACATTCAACCACGTTTTCGTTGGAAAAAGAAGCACAAAAAAGATGGATAAAATACATCAATGCGACACCCAAGGGCATCAAATGCAGTGAAAAAGAATATGAATTTGCAGTCCGCACATCATGTAAAATAGCAGGAAATGCGTATTAAATAATCCATCGCAAAATACAATCAAGGCTTTCTAAATTAATTTGAATCTCAGAGGTAAGCAGTCGCGATTTAGCCATTCAAAAATGCCAATCAAATGAATCAATTCGCACTGATAAATAACTCGTTGTAAATGCCATTCGAACTAATTCTATTCAATATTATTACAGTTAAAAATATCACTGTGGGTCTATTAATATTCGAGGTGGATAATGAAAAAAAATAAGAAGAAGACAAACACTAACCAAAAACCAATCTGAAACCAACGCCTCCACTACACATTGAATGCAACCAAAAATCGTGGCCAGTCTGGCATGGAAAACACAGTCAAGGAAACAACCAAAATTGTGGTTAGTTTGGCATGAAAAATGCAGTCAAGGTAGCAAGCAAATCACAGATTGAATTGGCATACCGGATGAACAAAAACCACATAGTGAAATCGCCAGGAAAGGTATCAACGCAGACTTAAATTGCCAGGGATGTATTGAAAACGAAAAGTTAAAAATTTAGGGGACACAGAGTTAAAAACACAAAGGGTATCTAATGGTTCGCAGATAGGAATGATAACAATGGAGGAATTACTCAACACACGAAGGCATAATGACCCTCAATCAATCCATAACAATCAAAAGGGTAGACGACTGGGCATAAACATCCTTCACTCATCATCCACACACATAAAAGCAAGGCATTAGAATCTATAGGTCGCTATGCACCGAAGTGACGATCGTCGATTCGGCTCCTGGCCAACTTCTTAGGTGTGGATTGATGAGCTAGGGATGAGGACGAAGACCAGACATAAACTCTTCATAAAAATCAATTAAAACAAACAAGACAATCAAAACATTCAAGGATCGAATGCCAAGGGATTCAAGTTAAGCAACGAGCTTAAGGCTATGGGGAAATTAAGTTTTCAATTAAAATGATAAGTCCAACACCTTCTTTACACAGTTAAAAGAACAAAATTGAAAGCGTAAGGTTAATAATAATCTACCTTGCAGAATAAAAGTAAGCGTACCGTAACCCAATTCGTTCGCTCTGAGTCGTTTTCCTGCGTGCTCTGTGCAACGCCTGCTTGTCGATCGATGAGATTTCACCGGTACCTCCCAACCAACGCTAGGGGTACTCTTCTTCCCCCTTAGACCCCCGATCCGCAAAGGGGCCACATGCACTAAACCAAAGAACATCTAGCTCCCAGCTTACCTCGCAAGGCCGAGCTACCAGTCCTCATTGAGCTGGGTATCCAGACTCCCACAAGTTAAGTTAGTCAAGTCTAAAATTTTGCAGTGTAACATTACACATAACAGTGGAGATCCATCCTCCTCATCCTCCCTCCTTTAAATAGAGTTTCCCTCCTTTACCCGTAACCTTCCTCCAATCTTTTGTTTCGCTCCCGAAGCCATCTCTACAAAGATAAACTCATCCTGTTCGACTGCCTTTAGCACGGCACCAGAGATGAAACTCTCGGTAGCATCGGGATCTATCAAATACTAAGGGTCTAGTCAACGATGATACTTGACATCTCGAGCACAGTCGACTGATGCTCTGCCTGGCGGTTATTCA
This sequence comes from Picea engelmannii, assembly GCA_009831015.1. Lineage (NCBI taxonomy): Eukaryota > Viridiplantae > Streptophyta > Pinopsida > Pinales > Pinaceae > Picea > Picea engelmannii. Next base: position 79,917 of record ML819915.1, on the reverse strand, counting down.
CTGCTGCATGAATCCGATGAGCCTTGCCCAAAACTCCCACAGTAGTGGGTCCGTATGATCCAGATGCTCCGACCCCTTCCTCTGGGTAGTAATGCTGGTAATGTGGCTCCACGCATTCCAACACACTTTCTTCGGTCTAGAAATCCTGGTACCCGAAGTAGAAGCTGAATTCTAACAATAAGGTCAAAATTGAATTTCTTGACCTTAAGTTTCTGGGTAATTTGGTGCGGAGCACACCGAAGTAGTTCCAAAACGGGCCTTATACTCACGCACCATGTGAATTCCTTGTCACAAGGTGTCGAAATCGTTGAGCTGACGCTCAAAAATTCCTCAGAATGATACCTCTCTTGGAATTGTTCCTCAAACAATTCCCATGACACGTCTTCGACGATCATGTTCAAAAATGGCAGGAGCGTCTTCCACCACAGAAAAGCTCTCCCCTATAGTTGAAGACCTCCATGCAGACCTTCATGTTGGAAGTATAATCATGAAGCGCAAGAACATCGCCATACTCTCTCACCATGCATTGGCGGCTGCACTGTCCGGGGCACCAAAGAACTTAGAAATTTGACCTTCTCGAGTTTGAAGTGAATACTAACAGTATTGGTTGGGCACGTTGTGGACCCTCCGGGGTAAAGGCGCCCTGGCCTTATCTTAGTAAAAATGGTGAATCAAGGCCTCTAACATTACCTGAAAGGACCTTTTCAGGCCATCATCATCCATTATAACAATCAGATACAACCCAAGGACTTGTTCCTCCCCTTGGGGTTTAAACTTCGAGGGCACGACACTTCTGGAGGTGTCGTACCTCCTTCCACGACACCACGTAATGAACCTCTGTGGCATCCTCTAATCGAGATCACCACATGAACATGTTTATAATTTTTAGTTAGTGCTAGGTCAACACTAAAGGGTTTACTGCAGTGGAAAACATGGCGATCCACAGTCGCAGTGTTGAACCCCGCTCTGATACCATATGTAACGCCCCTTCGTTACGACTACAAGCGAAGCAGAAAGTGCAATTTTTTTTTTTAAAACAGGACGACAACAACAATTACCGCTAAACAACACATCCGACGATGAACACCACGCCCATAGAATAGGCATCAGACAACTATGACTCCACGATTGGCACGAGAGCCACTGGGCGAAACATGCGTAAAACAACAAGGAGAAACGACTACCCGCCCGACACAAACATGACCACGCTTACAAGCTAAGGGACAACATCCTCATCCCGACACAACTCCCTCGACGACCAACATCTAGAACCTCTAAGGTGCACAACCAAACGCATGAAGGCGTTACAACCCAACACCCATAACAACTACCACGAACTGTGCCCATAAAGGGTAGCACAGACCTTGACCAAGTTATCCTTTACCTCTATCCCTTAGGGTGCGCAATGATTCCCTCAACTAGGATCATGTCATCGCCAGGTGATAGGTGTTACAGTAGTTAGGGCACAACCAACACATCTAGACCTTTAACCCGAGCTACCATCAATGCACTAGGAGACCGAATTAACTGCCAGCCACAAGATGACTAACCCCGACATCCAAATGATAGGGCAACTGATGCAAGGTGACAATCGACCATTAATTAAATTGCACAACTAGCCGACGGGTTCTTACTTCCTTAAGAGACACGTTTTATCAATGAAATCTCTCGGACTGTGAAACTGAGATAATTATAAACTTCGTGCAAAGGGATTTTCAATTTTAAATCTCTATATATTGAGCGCAATAATTGGGAATTTTCTTAACCATAAATATATAAATATAAAGAGAGAGAGGGTTTAATAAAGAGAATAGAGTTAGACAACTAGTGAAGGTTAAAGTAAAACTTGTATCTCATGAACTTTAGAGAAATCGAGAATCTCAAGGTCATAACTCACCAAACGTTCATCAACTTTAGTGCACACTCCTCAACATCTCTTCAAAGAAATTTTGGTCTTAAAAATAAAGTTGTATCTTTAGATGTGAAAAGATAAGAAAGAAAAAGGATTATCCCACTACGCCTTTAAAGGCTGGTCCAAAAGGGGATACTTGGGCATAATACAACTAAACATAATTAAAAGGTTATATAAGAAAGATATAATTGCAGAATTGCTGACATTTTAAACAATGTCAAAATTACCAAAAAACTGTCAATTCTAAACGCCTAACCAAGTTGTCATCCACCTATAAAACACCCTGTTAATCACATGAAAACATGCTATCATTTACACCGATAGCTGATAAAACAGAGTTAACAAAGATGACCCAACTCACTGTCTAATAAGCATAAGTGAGATTATTGTCTATAAAACAAACTTGTTGTTTATTGGTTAATTCGTTGTCATCTAAATATAAGGATGCTGACCATAACAATTACATTTGTTGTTTAAAGTAATCTATGTCAAAAATCCTTATCTAATAAAATCGCTGCCTAACAATATATGGAATGTAAACACTGTGAACCACACCAGTGTTCACCCCACTATTACTCCCACAATCTATGCTTACGGTCTCCAATCCATCTCGCTGTTAGTAAAGTTCCCCCTGGCTAATGATATTCTTGCTATCAAAAATTAAATCGCTATACCTTGCTATAAAATATGGTGGTCCAGCCCTTTCAAGAATCACAAAATATTGGTGATTAACAATAAAAAAAAACGTAGCCACAAAACACGCTCAATAAAGAGGAGCAATCATTTAGCACGCTGTCTAATCGCTCGTGGGATAGCTACCATTAGCCACCCCATAATCGTTGTGTAAAATTAAAAATAAACAGGATACCCAAACCTAATCGTTGGGTATTAATGCTAACTTCACAGCTCGTAATCATTTTGAAGTCGGAAGGGCTAGAGAGGAACAATACATAATTATCCTTGTCTTTTGATTTTGGAGTTAAGTTTAAATTGAATTAACTTACGCATTGAAATCCTTGGAATGCATTGTAACAAATAACCATCTCTGAATCAGTTAAAAAAAAGGAAGGACATATAATTTGAATTATCGTTGTCATAACAAAAGGGTGTTCATAGCTGTCACAAAAATCACAATTCGTGGTCAAAGGTAAAGTAATGGTTGACCCAAAAGAATGTGATAATGCTGACTAATGTATACATGATTAATGCCAATCAATCCTTATTACAACCGCTGTCATACCTAGCATGAAGACGTAGCCAACAAATGATAAAGACGTTGTCCCAATTATAGTTGCAAAACGCTGTCAACAATTTAAAAACGTGGAGAATTCAACAATCAAGGCGTTGGGATAGGCCAAGACTCAACATTGATAAAGTTATACGAAACACAACATTCAACCACATTTTTGTTGGCCCCCCGAGCCACAAAGGGGCCACACGCACTAAACCAGAGAACATCTAGCTCCCAGCTCACCTCGCAAGGTCGAGCTACCACTCCTCACCGAGATGGGTATCCCAACTCCCACAAGCTAAGTCAGTCAAGTCTAAAATTTTGCAATGTAACATTACACATAACAGAGGAGATCCATCCTCCCTCTTTTAAATAGAGTTTCGAAGTTATTTCTTTCCCAATTGCCCATTTAATTTAATATTCAATAATTTAATTCAGAAAAATCCTGCCTGTACATGTGTCACCCATCCCCTTCATTGCACTAGAAATTAATTTCATTAATTATTTAATTACTCCTATTTCCCTCACCCACCTAAAAGCATTCCTAGAATCTCTCCTAGGTGTCCCATATTCCCTTACACAATTTAATGACTTTCCCCCTTACTAAATTTACTAGTTGAGTTCAATTTAGAAAGTTCTTAAAGGCAAGATTCCTTGCTAAGTTAGTCATTTTTCTTTTTTCCCCTATGTTTCCCTTTCTCTTTATGTTTCCCCCTTTTTCCCTTAGTTTCTTAATTCTTTTAAATTTCTCTCTTTCCCTTTTTGTCTAAACTCAAATTAGTAAGTGTAGAAAATTATTTTTTTCCCCTTTTTTCTTTTTAATTAATAAATTTTAATTTGCATGTGTAACAAAACAATCATTTCCCTTTTAGAATTTTAAATCCCTCAATAATTTGATTTTAATAATTTAATCAAGTTTCTTACCCCCTTTTTGTCACATGTTTAATGATTATTATTATTTTTTTATTTTTTTCACCACAAGTATTACTTTAGACCTAGATTTTAATTTTCGAGGCTGGGCGACATTTTATTAGGGAAATTGTTTTTAACTCTTATTATCACATTATTCGTTCTAAGGCCATCTAGGTTAATTCTCTTATTAGTTAACAACGCGACGTGCCCTTCAGGACGCACTAGGTACGCCAAGGGTGTCACTCACCTCATTTTGTTTCCTTGCACGACGTGCTCTTTAAAACACACTACGTGCTCCAAGGTTGCCACTTGCCTCTTTCCGTTTTTCTTGTGCGACGTGCCCTTCAGGATGCACTACGTGCTCCAAAGGTGCCACTTGCCTCTTGACTGACTTGGTAGACATCTAAAAACCCCTGGAGTCAATACTCCACTAGGTTATCTTGTGGGAGACTAAGGGCCTCTAAGGAATAAGGCCCCTGCCTCATTCCGCGCCCCTTAGAATCATCGTGAGAGACTGTCGCAGTCTGCCCTCACAACATGGTGGGTCTTCTCGAACTAGGTAATCGTTAACCTACAGTTCAAGCCACGATGTGAGTGCTAGTAGGTCGTGGCAAGGCGACTTTCCACACCTCTCCCTCAACATCTGTGGTAGTCGTGCGTGACCCCTCTACTCCACATGTGAATTTGGTCGAAAAGTTATCGTCAGCCTACATCATCAACGAATCAGGTCAGAATAAAATCCATAATCATAACATCTAATCAGATGCACATATGTCATATATACACAGTCAAACCCCAATAGTCCACTCTCTGACTTGATCCAGAGTCCAAGGGTTTCATCGATGCCTCAACATCCTCGAGGTCCAAATCCTGTACACTTAAGAGAACAGAGTCAATAGCTCAAGGAAGGACATATAATTTGAATTATCGTTGTCATAACAAAAGGGCGTTCGTAGCTATCACAAAAATCACAATTCATGGTCAAAGGTAAAGTAATGGCTGACCCAAAAGAATGTGACAATGTTGACTAGTGTATACAATATTACTACCAATCAAACCTTATTAAAACCGTTGTCATACCCAACATGAATACATAGCCAACGAATGATAAACACATTGTCCCAATTATAGCTGCAAAACGTTGTCAACAATTTAAAAACGCGGAGAATTCAACAATCAAGGCGCTGGGATAGGCCAAGACTCAACACTGGTAAAGTTCTACGAAAACACAACATTCAACCACGTTTTTGCTGGAAAAAGAAGCACAAAAAATATGGAGAAAATACATCAACACGACACCCAAGGGCATCGAATGCAGTCAAAACGAATATGAATTTGCAATCCACACATCATGTAAAATAGCAGGAAATGCGTATTAAATAATCCATCGCAAAATACAATCAAGGCTTTCTAAATTAATTTGAATCTCAGAGGTAAGCAGTCGCGATTTAGCCATTCATAAATGCCAATCAAATGAATCGATTCACACTGATAAATAAATCGTTGTAACTGCCATTCGAACTAAAGCTATTTAATATTATTACAGTTAAAAATATCACTGTGGGTCTATTAATATTCGAGATGGAGAATGAAAAAAAAAGAAGAAGACAAACACTAACCAAAAACCAATCAAAAACCAACGCCTCCACTATACATTGAATGCAACCAAAAATCGTGGCCAGTCTGGCATGGAAAATGCAGTCAAGGCAACAACCAAAATCGTGGTCAGTTTGGCATGAAAAACACAGTCAAGGTAGCAACCAAATCGCATAGTCAATTGGCAGACTGTATGAACAAAAACCACACAGTGAAATCGCCAGGAAAGGTATCAACACCGACTTAAATTGCCAGGGATGTATTGAAAATGAAAAGTTAAAAATTTAGGGGACGCAGAGTTAAAAACACAGAGGGTATCTGATGGTTCGCAGATAAGAATGATAACAATGGTGGAATTACTCAACACACGAAGGCAGAATGAACCTCAATCAACCCAGAACAACAAAAAAGGTAGACCACTGGGCAGAAACATCATTCGCTCATCATCCACGCACAAAAAAGAAGGGCATTAGAATCTATAGGTCTCTATGCACCGAAGTGACAACTGTTGATTTGGCTCCTAGCCGACTGCTTAGGCGTGGACTGACGAGTTATGGATGAGGACGAAGACCAGGCATAAACTCTTCATAAAAATAAATTAAAACCAACATGATAGTCACAACATTCAAGGATCAAATTCCAAGGGATTCAAGTCAAGCAACAAGCTTAAGGCTATGGGGAAATTAAGTTTTCAATTAAAATGCTAAGTCCAACACCTTCTTTACACAGTTAAAAGAACATAATTGAAAGCGTAAAGTCAATAATAATCTAACTTGCAGAATAAAAGTAAGCGTACTGTAGCCCAAGTCGTCCGTTTTGAGTCGTTGTCCCGCGCGCTCCATGCAGCTCCCGCTTGCCGACCGATGAAACTTTACCGATACCTCTCAGCCAATGCTAGGGGTACTCTTCTTCCCCCTTAGCCCCCCGAGCTGCAAAGGGGCAATGCACACTAAACTAGAGAACAACTATCTCCCAACTCGACTCGCAAGGCCGAGCTACCACTCCTCACCTTGCTGGGTATCCCAAATCCCACAAGCTAAGTCAGTCAAGTCTAAAATTCTACAGCGTAACGTTACACATAATAGAGGAGATCCATCCTCCTCATCCTCCCTCCTTTAAATAGAGTTTATAAGTTATTTCTTTCCCAATCTCCCATTTAATTTAATGTTCAATAATTTAATTAAGAAAAATCCTCCCCATACATGTGTCACCCATCCCCTTCATTGCACCATAAATTAATTTCATTAATTATTTAATTACACATATTTCCCTCACCCACCTAAAATAATTCCTAGAATTGCTCCTAGGTGTCCCATATTAATGACTTCCCCCCTTACTAAATTTACTAGTTGAGTTCAATTTAGAAAGTTCTTAAAGGCAAGATTCCTTGTTAAGTTGGTCATTCTTCTTTTTTTTCCCTATGTTTCCCTTTCTCTTTATGTTTCCCCCTTTTTCCCTTAGTTTCCTAATTCTTTTAAATTTCTCTCTCTCCCTTTTTGTCTAAACTCAAATTAGTAAGTGTAGAAAATTATCTTTTCCCCCTTTTTTCTTTTTAATTAATAAATTTTAATTTGCATGTGTAACAAAACAATCATTTCCCTTTTAAAATTTGAAATCCCTCACTAATTTGATTTTAATAATTTAATCAAGTTTCTTACCCCCTTTTCGTCACATGTTTAATGATGATTATTATTATTTTTATTTTTTTTATCATAAGTATAACTTTAGACCTAGATTTAATTTTCGAGGTTGGGTGACATTTTATTAGGGAAACTGTTTTTAACTCTTCTTATCACATTATTCGTTCTAAGGCCATTTATGTTAATTCTCTTATTAGTTAAAAATGTGACATGCCCTTCAGGACACACTAGGTGCTCCAAGGGTGCCACTCGCCTCATTCTGTTTCCTTGCGCGACGTGCCCTTCAAGACGCATTACGTGCTCCAAGGGTGCCACTCGCCTCTTTCCTTTTTTCTTGGGTAACGTGCCCTTCAGGATGCACTACGTTCTCTAAGGGTGCCACTCGCCTCTTTCCTTTTTTCTTGCACGATGTGCCCTTCAAGACGCACTACGTGCTCCAAGGGTGCCACTCGCCTCTTGACTGACTTGGTAGACATCCAAAAACCCTTGGAGTCAATTCTCCGCCAGGTGATCTTGTGGGAGACTAAGGACCTCTAAGGAACAATACCCCTGCCTTATTGTGCGCCCTTTAGAATCATTGTGAGCGACTGTCACAGTCTTCCCTCATGACATTGTGAGTCTTCTCGAACTAGGTAATTGTTAACCTACAGTTCGAGCCACGACGAGAGTGCTAGTAGGTTGTGGCAGGGCTGCTGTCCACACCTCTCCCTCAACATCTCTGGTAGTTGTGCATGACCCCTCTACTCCACATGTGAATCTGATCGGCAAGCTATCGTCAGCCTCCATCATCAATGAATCAGGTCAGAATAAAATCCATAATCATAACATCTAATTAGATGGACATATGTCATATATACACAGTCAAACCCCAATAGTCCACTCCCTGATTCGATCTGTAGTCCAAGGGTTTCATCGATGCCTCAACATCCTTGAGGTCAAAATCCTGCACACTCAGGAGAACTGAGTCAAGAGAACCTATCTAAGTCAATACAACAAAATAACATATAATCACATCTATAATGCCTTATAATCATAATCAACAGCCAATAGTATAATAATCTGGATCACTTGCAAGCAAGTGTCTTCAAAGAATAAGATCGCTCAGTGTGCGTAAGAGAGAGATGTTACATACAACTTGCAGGAAAACTTCCAAAACAATAAAAAAGAGCATATATGGACAACAATCTAGAGATCCAAACTCTGGCTGAAAGTTTCCACCTTTCTCTGGCTACTGGTTCAAAACAAAATCTTAACATGGGACAACCTAAGGAGAGGAGGCTTCATAGGACCCTCAATCTGTCACTTGTGCCAACAGTAGGAAGAAACCATGGAACACCTCCTTAATCTTTTCCCATACAACGAGCTAATATGGATCCAGGCTTCCCAAAGCATGAGAAGGACCAATCGAGAAAGAAATATCTTCATCAACACTATCAAATATTGGGGAGATGGCTCCTACAAAAGTCCCATCTTAAATAGAGTATGGAAACTTCTTCCCGGCTTCATAGTCTGATAACTCTTGAAAGAGAGGAATAAAATAATATTTCGTTCTCAGGCCTCTCCCCTTGGTCCTCTGGACCACCATTCATAAGAATATTTTGGAAAATCTCAAACTCCACTCCTGGTCCCTTGAATATTTCCCCTCAAACCCCTCAGAAACCTTAGTTCTAAGCTCTTGGTATTTTTCCTTGTCCCCCACTCTCTCCCCCCAAAACCTACCCCCAAAAGCCTCATCTTCCAGTCCCTCCTCCTGGATTCCTCCACCCCTAGGCTTCTATAAAGTCAACTTTGATGGTGCATCCAAAGGAAATCCTGGTCACTCTGGATATGGAGTTGTTATTTGGGAAAACGCTGGTCAAATACAGTACCTAATGGTAGAGAATCTAAGACATGACACAAATAACTCGACAAAAATCTGGGGACTAATCAAAGGGATCCAAATGGCATTAGATCACAACCTTAATTGTCTAATAATAGAAGGGGACTCCAAAGTAATCACCAATATCGCCACCAAAATCATAACAGGAAGGGATCTGAAGAAAATCACCCCCAGTTGGTGCCTTCTTGGGCCCCTAAGCAACCTAAAACATCTTCTCAGGCCCACCCTTACTCTAATTACCTCACACATAAGACGTGAGGCTAACAAGGTGGAGGACAAGCTTGCAAACGTTGGAGTAAACACAAAAAAGGACATCTACATTGACACAAGGAAGTCCCAGAGCTCACAACTATTGCTTCAATGCAGGGAGCTAGCTCTCCAGGATTACCCTCTCCCGGATGGGGTGACAAGTGGATCGCAAGGGGTGATAGGTGGATATAGGCAACATAGGGAGATATTAATCCCTTCCGCTAGCCTCCCTTCCCTCCAGACTAAATGACCCACACTCATCAAGGATTAATGGTAGTGCGCTGAGCACTCAAAGGAGACTTAATGGTGCCTTGCACGAACCAGGTTGTGCATACCAAGAAGGGTACCTGCACCAGGCTAGTAGTCACCTCGGACTTCATGGATTTCATCCCTATCAATTTGACAAGCACTATGAAGGCATGTGCCTTGGAACGCTCTCCCATTCCTTCCTTGCCTTGTGCTCGACTGTTCCTTGGATTTCTCTTCTCTTTGAGCTCGACTGTTCCCTCGCTCTCCCATTTCATTTTCTCCTTTTTCTTGATTGTTTGGCCACCCACGAAAAATCCTCCATTGTTTATACTGCCCAATCCTCACCTGAACACCCACACCATGCCCAAAGAGAGGGGAAAATCCATAAGGGGTCCGTTGTACTATAACACCCTTACAAGACGCAATAGACTCCCCCCCTCTCATCTTTCCCTCATCACTACCAGTCGTCTTGACCAGAGCCACAATCAAGGATGAAATTCAAGGAGGCCTCAACAACCCCAACCTCCTACTTCCAATCCCACCATTGAACTTGGCAGCTGCTTAATCAAGGAGGAATTTCTCCCTCCTAAGAAGCTCGCCCCTCCGCCTAGCTTTCACCCATAAATTTCCCCCCTCAAAACCCACACTTCAGATCATTTTTATGGCACCGGAGAATGCTTGGTGGAGGAAGAAATTCCTCCCAGTTGGCAAGTGGTTATTCCAGCGACAACAATGGATGCAAACTTGGATATGGATGCATATTTGATGGAGGAGTCGCCTCTGCCCACCCCGATTTGGCTATTAGACGAGCATCTTCAACTCATTTTTGAGCTGCGACATAAATTGGACGACCAGGCACACATCCAACAAATCCCGGGACAACGTATGGATCTCATGTTCAACGCCATGATGGAAGCTCGTGCAAGCAATAGGTACCCAACATGCGGCCATAAATTTGTCCCAGCATACAATGCCCATGGCAAGCTAATCCCGAGCTCGCACTTGGCCTAGTTCCCCCAAGTCTATGTTTCTCTTTTGGTTAAGTCAATTACATAGAGAATTGAGATTCTCTATCAGTCAATGTATGGCAGTCGGCCATGGCCACTGGTTAGATGGTTTGGATCCACTCTACCCAAATTTCCTAAGATTTAATTTACAAAGTGTTTTTACCCTATTGTAACAAGACAAGAGATCCTTGAAACCTCACCAGGGAAAGGAGGACCCTCCATAAATATGTCATGTAACCTAAGAGTGTCTTATAAATAGTATATGAGATCTTCTTCCATGTCTAACAAGATATATAAACCCTAGTCATTTCCTCCCCCCACCATTAGGGGAAATTTGATGTCTAAAATGGTCGTCCTAAGGAAAATATTAAAATAAGAGTTATGAGTTTTCAAAGGGAGAGAAAGAAAACTACTTTTTTTAATCATATTTTTGTACTTATATCCTTATAGGTTTACTCTAATTTCAAGTGTAGGAACGCATTGGATGCATAATCAAATTCACATCCAATAAGTACCCACTCTACATACATTTGATTCTACATCCAATGAGTGCCTACACTTTAAATTTGAGTAAACCTATAAGGAGATAAGTCAAAAAGACAATTAATTTTTTTTTTTTCTTCCTTTCTCTCAAAAAATGTTTTCCCTTATGGTTGACATCATCATCTTGAATCATATTAGTTCTTTTAAAGTTAATTTTTATAATACATTTTTTTTGTTTTAGGCCCATTTTTAACCTAAAAATTCCCCTAATTTGAAAGTGACTAATTCTTTCTTCCAACATACAATATTTTAAGCCATATACACTTCTTTACATATATCCAAATCATATTCATCTTAAATTCCCTTCCTATTCTTTTCTTTATCTTGATTTGCCTCACATTTATCTTAGGAGGCCCTATAAATGACTACATATTATTTTAACATAATTATCCATTTAGAAAAAAATGTATTTTAATTTCTTAGACAAAAGAAAATTGCTTACTTTATGTTCATATTCACTTTCCTAATTATTCTTAGAGCTTGATTATTCCATATATATTGGTCTGTTCTACAATGTCTCTAATGTGTTGCATAGGAACTGGTTTTTTCTTGTTGGATCAAACTTTGGTAGTGATGTTTTTACGTGTTTGATATTTCTTCCTGGAATCATTTATGCATTTTCTCCAGTTCTTTCTCATCCTCTAGTCATTGTATTCACTAATATTATTATATCGTCTCCTTGATTTCGAGGTTCAATAGTGACCATATTCACATATATTTATTTCTCTTCCCATTTTCAATCAACTCCATACAATATTCAACGTTGTGTTTTGTATTATGACAATCTTTACACATGTTCCCAACAATATGTCCTACTTCTCCATAATTATAACAAGTAGGGATTCCATTGTATCCTCCTAGACGAAAACCTTGTCCAACCTAGCCCCCTCATTCTGTATATCTCCATGTTCCCCTCACTACATCGTTCTTGGATCCTCACACCATATACGTATCCATCTTGTGTTGTTTCATCAGTTGTAGTTCCCTACAAATTTTCACATCATGTCCCATCAACTTCCAAAATTTATAGAATCATGTATTAGTGGATGTTTGATATTTATGTAGCATAGGGTATAGATTAGGCTCATGTATCTATTTCTTATATATTTCATGACATTATTATTTTTATCCTACCGAGAAGGGGTTCATTACACCAGTTGTAGCATAGTTATTCAAAAGAAGGATTATCTTCTATAATGACCCTCAATTTTATATTGGGTACACCATATGTTTTGTTTAATGTATTTTCCTTTGGATATTTCCTATAGATGGTTGAACATGATGACCAGTTGATTTTGAACTTGTTTCAATACTAAAAATGGTTTTTTGAACACTCCAAATGCTTCCAAGCACATTGTGTTTCCTCATGCTTCTACTTGTAGAGATATCCTCCACTAAACGAGAGAAATTTAGATAATGTGGATTAGTCCTACGATGGACCACTCCTTGAATTAAACATCTTGAATTTGGAAGGTCAATATTCCCAACAAGTATTTAACATTTGATCATAGCCCCATATAGATTGTCCTCCTCTCTATTTGATTTCTTTCAAATATGTAATGCTTTGTTTCTTAGAGAAAGGATTTTTGAATTCTTTAATTAAATCAATGCTTGTCTCATCCAAACTCCTAATACACTTCCTTTGTATTTAATGCACCATTGGAGATATGTCTCTAAATCTAGTCCCTAGCTAAGCAATCTTTTGTTCTTCATCGTTAATCTTGTTTACTGACTAAATGGCCTCATAGGTAAAATGATGTTGTTTTGCATAATCCTTTCTAGTTATATAAAAAATTAGAATTATAATAGTCGTACTATTATTATTTAGACTATCCATTAGATTTAAATACAATTTTTATGATCTTGAACTTTTATTTGTTATCACATCTCTTATTCTCTATTGTACTAGATTTCTTGTGACACAGACCTATAGTCTACCCAATTTTTTCTTTGCAAACTTGAGTTCATGCATCACTACCTTGCCTCATCCACAATTTCTTGTCCATCCTGCACCTACTACGACCGAACTATGCCTCTTCACTTAAGTTATGCCCATAAATTCGCATTATGCTACAATTTGTCAAATTCAACTAAGTCCTACTCAACCAAGTTCATTCAATAGTAGGCACGTGTCCAACCATGGCCTTTAAAAAATCTCAACAATACTTTAACACTTAGCCAATATTTCAATACTTAGTCAACACAAAGAAAATCAAGGAGTAGTAGCATCCAACACATAAAGAGTCCACAAAACACATGTATGGGTGGCACCCAAGCCAGGTTTCTTAACTTTATTATATGAATAATGTTATAGATATACAACAAGTGAGTTACAACCTTATGCTTACAACTCTATTACAAATGTATAATGAGTCTAAGGAAATATGCCTTATACCTATTGCGCAATAGACTTGCACAATCCAACCCCTGAAGAAACTGCAGGCCTTCCTCCTATATGTCATGTCTTGTTCTTCTTCTCACTTAGCCAATGAAATTCACCTTACTATGCAAACGTTGAAAATAACACAAATCATAGAGCTCCTTTATAGTCTTGGTGAATGACCAATGAATTATTGATGCCTTAGCACCTTTTAGGTCTCCACTATTTACACAAGACTTCTCTTGCACTTCCAAGCCCCTCTAAGCCTAAGTGGACCTAAGTTCCCACATTACCAACTTCGACTATGCATGATGGTGCATTTTACCCCTTAATAACATGTCTACTAACCATCCAACGTCCAATGGAACTGTGCCCAAAGTGCCATGCACAAAAAAAGTGCACCCAAGGTTCCAAAGTGTGCCCAACAAGTGCATCCAATGGATATGTACTCCATCCATGTGCATCCAACAAGTGTGCCTGATCTGAACTCGAGAGCGATAAGTTTCCAATAATTAGTTGTTTCTGTCACTCCTTCAAAAGGGTCAGTTATAGATCGTTTTACTTGAGAGATTGCAATAAAAGGTAAAGTTGAAGTCTTATGTGCTTGAATTCAAAGTGAATGAAAACCTCTTTAGTTTTCCTTATGTGCAATATGCCATGCTTGCATTTAACATCCTATGTGCGGAAATTCATGGAAAAACAACAGAAGAACATAATACACATAATGGATAATACACTTCACTTGATAACGAAGTTCACTCGATGTGGGCTACCTCTCCGGGTCATGCTCCAAAGCCTGACCGCTTTATTATTCTCGATGTAATGATGTCTCTCCTTTACAAATTGTAAGGCCAAAGTTCCTCTTCGGTGACAACAACAAGATATTAGAATGTGATCAGGAATGTATGAGCTTCACAAGTTCTACTCATGAGGCATCCATGATGCTGACATGGACATCATCCCCACCTACTCAATACATAAAAAGATGAAGAATAAAATATGACCCCCATCAACATGGAGCCATCAAAAGCCTTAGATCTGCTACTCAGATCCAAGCATAAATATGCATCCCATACAAAAGATTATGAAACCACGAGAATCAAAACTGCTTCATTGGCCACTTGTCATGCAAGTGCCACAATTTCTCTATCACATATAACTGATTGATTTGATGTGAAAGAATATAAGAAACAAATAGATAGAAGGAATAAGTTGATCTTGCTGCCTTGTTGCAACTTCTCTCTGCTCCATCAGACCTATAACACACATGCTATATTGCAACATTTAGTGACAAAACAACATAATAAAAACACATGCTTACATTGGCTTCTCCAACACTTAGCTTTCTGCTCTGAAGCTTTGCTGCAAAAACAAACCTCTCCATTGAATTCGCGTCGCTGAATTACCTAAAAATGTCTGCCAAATCGTCTCCATCTGAGTCAGACACTTTCAGGCTCAAGAGACACCTCTGCCTCGGTTACTGTGCCACTACCTCTGCAATAAATGACTCATTTTGAAATTAAGCTGCTGAATTTTTCCTCAGTAAAAAAAACTAACACCACCACTGCATCGTGGCATCATTTTACCTAAAAATGATTGTCTCCACGCCTGAATCTGAGTCAGGCACTTTCTGACCCAAGAGGTAACTTTGTCTTGATTTGCGTGCCAAAATCCATACAGTCCGTACGAATACGTAGCAGGCTGTACAGTCCATACCAAATCGTATGGGCGTGCTCAACGCTCCACTCTTGTGCTTCGTGCACTGGTCTGTCTTATGCCTTCTCTGAACTTGAACTAGAATGCCCTTCTTATACAAATTCTCAGGTGGTTGAGAATTGATGAGGTCATTGGCCAAATGGTTAGCGGAGCTAACTTTAGACGTTGGATGTTGAGGAGGTTCCGGGGTCGAATCCCACAGACTCTTAATTTTAATACATGGTTGGCGCGCTCCGCTAATTCTGACGGTGGCGTTGGCGACAATTTAAACAACATAATGTCATTTTTGGCAACAAATTTGGCATATATCCCCAAAAATGGAGGAACCGCTAACTATTTCCGGAAGATAGTTTAGTGGAGGTTATATTGGGCGGAAATACTAAATATAGCAGAACTTTCTCCATATTTGGCGGGGTTCCATATATATATATATATATATTATTTTTTCACGAGACCTCCTTGTGCATTTCGGGGATGCCACATGGAGACTCCCTATTGGGCCATGTGGCAGTCTCTAATTCTCCCACCTGTACATGATGATGTCACGTTGGACACGTGGCACCTTCTGGTTGGTGCCACGTGGTGTCACATGTGGGTGCCACGTGGCACTTTTTCACTGGTCCATGTGGCGCCCTAAAAACCCCAAATCCAAGTGACACGTGGTAGCCTCTGGTGCTACCACATGGCATGATGACCTCATCATGACACGTTTGACTCTCTGTGCCTCTGGTACGGATACTGACATCAGTAGTACAGATGCTGACTCATCCCTGCTGACTGGGTTGGGTTGACCAGAACTTTGATCGCTTATAACTTTTGATCCGTAATTCCGTTTGATGAGATGTTTGCGTCGTTGGAAAGCTTGCGACGCTCTCATCGCGATCATGTTTTTTTAATGGAATTTTGGGAAATTTAATGTTTTCCCTTTTGTTGTCTGTTGAATCCATTCTGAGCATCCTAGGTTGATTATGTGCGTTCTGGGACACTTCTGAAACTTCTGTGGTGTTCCCTAGATCCATCTGGATCAATGCCAAATGATTATGTTTCATAGATGTTTGTACTTGAGGGTAATTATGTCATCTATCACAACCCCCAAGTGTGGATCACCCAACTCCTTAGTCTACATGTAGCCAAGAACCCAAGTCCATAAAATCCAATCAAGTTATCTATGCCAATCTTATCTATCATGCATCATATTTGTGACTAGAATGGGGTCATATGTTATAAACTCAAAATTTCCTTCCCTCGCCAAGTTTCCTCCCAAGCTTCTCTTGGTGCATCTAAGTAGTGTTAGTTTTCACAGTCCATAGTGCCCCCAATATAACCAAGGGTGCCTAACATGTCTATGGTGTTCCTTGTCATCATGCAAGGGCACCCAAAATAGACTCTTTTATCCATCAAAATTCCATCATGTCCATCCATGTTGGTCAATGACCATTGAGGTGATCATGTGATGGATGTGCCCAAATCCATTCAAGGCCAAGGCCTAACATCACCCCCCCACTTAAATTCATTGTTGTCCTTTTCAACATCCTCAAAAACCTATTATCCTCCAAGTCTACTACCCAGACTCATGCATCCATTCATAATTGACTTCTTTAACTTCTCCACATTTCCATTACTAGAATTGTTATGCAACTAGCCATTGTCTAGTTCTTTTATTGAACAAAGTGCCTTCCAACAATGCCTCTTAGATTTCTTTGTTGCTACTTTTTCCTCTTGTTGAGGTTGCAATATAAGTTCAACATTATTGTGGCTACCTACATCTATTGCAATCCAACCTTCATAAAGAAGATAAAAAAATATCCAAGTGTTGCACCATCCAAACCTACTATTGCATTAGTACTCTTGACCCATTCTACCATGTTTTTGTGCATTGAACTCTCCATGCCTTGAAATAGTTAGGTGGCCAATCCAATGATTGTGTCCAATCCATAATAATTCACTTCTTCATGACCAGTACAATCACTTCCTTCTACACTTCAATCTATATGTTCAACTCTATTGGACCAAGGCAATGTCACCACCTTCACCTTCAAAATATCAAGTCACCTACTACAACCCAAAACTCTAACTTATTCACTAAACTTGACAAATTTTATTGGTGCACTTAGGCTCCACTGCTAACTCCTAGGCAATGGATCATGCTAATCTCTACAATAAAAAAGATGTTGGAAAATGGCCATCAAAACCACTTCCCTCAAATACTTGAATAGTCTATCCAAAGTCCCCTAAGTCAGATGAGTCAACCAAAATATTTCCATACCTCTTTCATAATAGAGGCATGTCTGCACTAGTACTTTTGTAACCTTCAACAATGATCTTAGGATCTCTAGGTCATCCTAACAATCATCCTCAAACTGCCTAAGGAGTGCTCTACCTCATCCAAGGTCCCCATATACGAACGTGGGAGAGCATCTTCCATGCAAACTTGGTCTACTTTCCTATCTAAACCATATAGATCAAATGCACACATTTCTTAGTTGACTCCTTCATTGTCTCTATCCATCTACTTAGAATTGGAATTCCCTACTCCTCCAAGAAAGTGTTCGTTTCTTTGGAACTATCGTCACTTCTACACAAAGGAAAGGTCTATATTCCTTCCTCAAAGTTGTAAAGTTGCATCCTACAACTCAATTTTTTTTTCAAGTCACTCATGCACTAGAGCCTCGTTTCCCATTACCCTACTTCTTGGACATCAAGCTATCTAAACCAACATTGATGTGGAGAACAAGATGGCCTACTGAAACCATGAGTTTCATCCTTCCCACAAAGCTACTTGTCCTCTATCTATCCTTTCACTAAACTTGGATCCTTTACAAGATCCTTAGGCTTGATTGCTTGCTCCTAAGTGGTGAGCCACATGTGGTTGTGATAAGTGAATGAAATATGGTAGGTGGTTGCTATGGCCACCTCCAACAACTGCAACAATGCTCTACCTATAATCCATTATGGTATTCACCTTAGCAAATTTTTGTTCATGACTTTATATCCCAAATTTTCCTAAACTTGTTGTCAAGGCACCCAAAACCTCCAATGTTTCCTTTGAAGTTTGTTGCGGTTAGGATCCTCTAATGTTTCCTACAATGTTTGTTGAAGTTTGTTTTCTTTGGCTTCAAAAGAAGTTGCACTTGGAATTCTTCTAAGTTTTCCAACTTCTTCTTCAAAATATAATCAATGGAAAAAAACAACATCTTGCCTCTGAACTTAGGAAATTTAAGTTGATTCCTTGTCTTCATAGACTCTTCTTCTACACCAACCATGTTTGAAATGGGCATGGCTAAATAGTCTTCCCCAAGTATCAAAGACTCAATTATTCCTTGTTACCTCAAACCTATTCTTGTCCACTTGCTCAACATATCACTTAATCATAGTACTCCTTTTCAAGTCATCGTGAAGAGAATATAAAGTCTTCAAGGTTTGCGTGGACATATTGTCTTGATTTCCTGTTGTGCCAAGGCACTAAGCGTGCATTTTCCAATATTCCAGTCACTCTTATTGTTGCTTGTAAGCTCATACAAAAACCTATTACTTTGCCTTAATTTCACTTGGACATGATGGAGAGAACTTGAACTACTATGATATCACTTGTCACAATAGTGGTAGTTGTGAAGATCACCAAAGACTATCTCAAAATCGACTCGAATACCAATTGTCATGGACCTACAACCTACCTTCTATTTTGCAAACTTAAGTTTCTCCCAAGTATGTTTCAACACCTGAGGTCGTGCGGAATTGCCTCACCTAAATCATAAGGGCATGACCAACCTACACCTACTACAACTAGGCTACACCTCTTCACTTAAGGTTTTCCCATAACTTCACCTTAAGTTACAATCTATCAAATGAAACTAAGTCTTACTCAACAGGTTCATTCAATAGTAGGCAGATATACAACCATGGTATTTAAAAAATCCCAACAATACTTTAACACTTAGCCAATATTTAAATACTTAGCCAACATGAAGAAAAGAAAGGAACAAATACCTCCAACACATAAAGAGTCCCTAACACACACGTATACAAAACACCCAAGGAAGGTGCCTTAACTTTATTGTATGAAGACTGTTACAGATATATAGTAAGAGAGTTGCACCCTTTTTCCTACAACTCTATTAGAAATGTATAATGATTCTAAAGAAATATTTTATTTTTCCTATTGCCCAATAGGCTTGCACAATCAAACCCCTAAAGAAACATCATGCATACCTCCTACAGTTCATGTCTTCTTCTTCTTCTTACTTAGCTAGTGCAATTTTCCCAACTATGCCAGCCTAAACTTAGCACAAACAATAGAGCTCCTTTACACTGTTACTAAATAATTATTGAATGAATAATTCCTTAGCACCCTTAAAGCGTCCACTATTTATACAAGACTTCTCTTTCATTTACAAGGCCCTCCAAGCCTTAGTGGACCCAAGTTCCCACACTACCAACTTTGATTGTGCCCAATGGTGCCTCTGACCCCTTCATGACTTGTCTGTCAATTGTACAATGCCCAAAGTGCAATGTGCCAAAAAAGTGTGCATGAAAAGGGTGCACCAAACAAGTGTGTCCAATGGATGTGTGATTGACGAATGTGCCCCCAACAAGTGTGTCCCACAATTTTGTTCCATAGACTCCTTTTCCTGAAGGAACTTATGCCATATGTCGCAACCCCCAAGTGTGGACCGCCCAACTCCTTAAGTCCACAAGTAGCCCAAGTACCCAAGTCTATAAAATCCAATCAAATTGTCTATGCCAATATTGTTTGCTATGCATCATACTTATGGATCAGATGGGGTCATTTACCATAACCCCCACTTTTCCTTCCCTCACCAAGTTCCCTTCCAATATTCTGTTTGTGTGTCCAACTGATGCAAGCTATCAAGGTTTGTAGTGCACCTAGTTTTAGTAAGGGTGCACAACATGTCTGTGGTGTGTTTTTCCATCATGCAAGGGAACCCAAAACTAACTCTTCTATCCATCAACATTCATCATGTCCATCTATGCTAGTTAATGACCACCAAAGTGGTCGTGTGGCAGAGGCACCTAAGGCCTTTCAAGGCTAGGACCTTACTTCTCGTCTCTCTATATAATGAATAAAATTCTATATTTTATGTTTTAATATGTGTGACAAGGGGTTCTGAAGGGGGTGGTTCAAACTCTACTTCTCTTATAAAATCCCCATTGGATTTAGAGAATTCATCAATTCTCATTATGGCCAGGAACTCCACCATTGAAGTGTCCTTGATTTTTTTAAAATCATTATTGGTCTTACTTGGGATATAATCACTATCTAGACTATCATTACTTTCTTCTTATAATTTTTTATCTTCAATCGCCAATGGGAATAAACATGTTATACCTCTACTCTAACTACTCATTTTCTTAATCTCTAGTGCACTCTTTTGGTGATTCTTCTTCATCAATGACTCCTTATAACTAACTCTCTTCTTGAATT